>BPTQ01000009.1:356045618-356202240 GCA_019973895.1 Chrysanthemum seticuspe
GATGCCAGTATGCTAATTGCATCTGCCTTTTTGTTTTGGTTTCTTCGAACATGTTCTATGTCGTAGGAAGTGAATCCTTCAAGCATCTCCTTGGCTTTGTCGAGGTACTGCTTAATGACAGGCTGTCTTGCTTTGTAGGAGCCTTTAATCTGGTTGGCCACTAGTTGTGAGTAAACAAAAATAGCCAAGCCTTCTACCTCCATGTCTTTAGCCAGTCCAAGGCCTGCTAGCAATGCTTCATACTCAGCCTCATTGTTAGTAGCATCGAATTTGAAGCGGAGTGCGTAAGTATGCTCCTCTCCTTCAGGGCTACTAACATCAACCCTGCAACTGATCCGTCGGAGCTAGAGGCCCTATCGGTGTAAAGTTTACACCCTTGGATTGTTTTCGCAGGCTTCTTGTCAGCAACTTTGTTGTCCTGCTTCGATTCGGAGGGTGTCTCTGCTAGGAAATCTGCCAGTATTTGCCCTTTGACTGAGTTTTTACCCTTGTACTCAGTTTCATGCTCTCCTAGTTCGATGGCCCATTTAGCTATCCTTCCAGATTTCTCTGGTTTCAAAAGTATCTACTTGATTGGCTTGTCAGTGAGCACGGTTATGGGGTGAGCCTGGAAGTACCTTCGAAGGCGCCTCGCATCATGAACCAAAGCTAGGATTAATTTTTCCAGCTCCGGATAGTTTAGCTCAGCTCCGTGGAGAACTCGACTAACAAAGTAGATATGGATTTCCTTATTTTCCCTTTCCGCCAATAAAACAACACTGATGCTTTCGAAGGAGGCTGCGATATACATAAATAACACTTCGCCTTTGATTAGGGCAATAAGTGTAGGTAGAATTGCCATGAACTCCTTGAGCTTTTGAAAGGCAGCTTCTGCATCCACGCTCCATTAGAACGTCTTTTTATCTGTACAGTCTTTAAGTGTTTTGAAGAAAGGCAATGACCTGTTTGCATCCTTCGATAATAATCTGCTGAGGGCTGCTAGCTTTCCATTCAAACTTTGTACATCCTTGAGAGACTTAGGAGCCTGTAAGTCTGTGATAGCTTTAACCTTCGAAGGGTTGGCTTTAATACCCTGCTTTGTGATCAGGTAACCCAAGAATTGCCCTTCCTCCATGCCGAAAGAACACTTCTTAGGGTTTAACTTCATGTTGATGGCGCGAAGCTGATCGAAGGTTTCCTTTATGTCGGAGAGCATGTCCTTCTCCGTTTTGCTTTTGATGACCATATCGTCTATGTATGCTTTGAGGTTCCTCTCTATTTGCTTGCTGAAGGCTTTATCCACTAGCCTTTGATAGGTGGCACCTGAATTTTTCAGACCAAAGCGCATCTTCTTATAGCACTATACGCCTTTTCCTGTAAAAAAAAAGTTGTTTTCTCTTCGTCCTCTTCTGCCATATGTATCTGATGGTAACGTTTGTAAGCATCCAGAAAACACTTAAGTCAGGACCCTGATAAGGACTCCACCTTCCAATCAACTTCTAGTAGAGGATAACAGTCCTTCGGACATGCCTTATTGATGTCGATGAAATCTACACACATTCGCCATCCTCCATCATGCTTCTTAACCATCACTAGATTGGCTACCCAGGTTTGATATTTTACTTCCTTGAGTATACCTGCTGCTACGAGTTCATCTACCTCTTTGCACGTTGCTGCATTCCTTTTGGGTGCAAGGCTTCGACGCTTCTGCTTGATAGGCTCAATGTGCTTGAACTTGTTAAGCTTGTGTTCAGTGCCGAAGGGCTTTCCATCTATGATGAGGGTTCTTGGGACCCCCGTCATATCACAGTATGTCCATACGAAGACATCTTTGTTAGCCCTTAGTAACTTTTCCAGTTCTGCCTTAAAGGTGGTAGGGAGTTGCTTTCCAATGACCATCGTCTGTTCCAGATGTAGGTCATTTACTATGATACGCTCTTCGGCATTAGTGCATCTGAGAATATCCTTCGGAACTTCTTCAGGATTTTGTTTGGCCCTTTTGCGTACATCTGTAAGCTTCTTCGCGTTGTAGCGAGAGAATACCGTTCCAATACCGTAGGGTGTTTGGAATTTGATCGCAGCATGTATGGTGGAGACAACGATACCCATTTTCTGCATTGCGGTTCTCCCTATCAATAAGTTATAGGGATATTCAGGCCAGGGTTTCTGTTATTTTTAGCCTCCCTTCTCCAATCGTAACCTCCAGAGGGACTTCTCCTAGAGGCCATGAATGCTCCCCTGAGAATCCACCAAAGGTATCTTCGAGTCTACTCCCTTCGACCTTATCGAAGGCTTGAGCTTTAGGAAACAATGCTCATAGATGAAGTTCGCAGGAGCTTTCGCAGTCCAAGTAGGCTCGATTTACTTCCCTATTGGAGATTAAGACTTTGATGACCACGGGGTCATTTGAGAGAACCCTGCCAGTAATCGAAGGGAACGTCACATCCCCTACCCCGCATAAACCTTTCTCTGCTGCTTTTATCTTTAAACCAGAATCATCCCTATGAACCATGAAGATTGGAGCTTTGACAGGCGTAGTGTCTTTCCCCAACTGTGTGTCGGAGACATTTTATTTACCTTTCTTTATACCCTTCACCAAATGTCCCAATTGGCCATACTTCACGGCCTCTTCTATCTGCTTTTTTAGCTCTCTGCAACTGTTGGTGTCGTAACTGTAATCTTCGTGGAAATAGCAGTACTTGGATGTATCCCTGCTTCTTCCTCTACTTGCCAAACGAGGGGGAGGTTCGAAGGCCTTCGCAGCCCTTTTCGTAGCAAGTATTTCCCTTGGAGATTTAGAAAAATTTGCCAAGAGTCCGTGGTTGATGTTTTTGTTGTAGGGTGTGAACCTGTCCCTGCCTTTGTGTCTGTTTTTGGACCCTTCCCATGAAGAATGTTGCGGGAACTTGCTGTGACTTTCTTTGCTTTTGATCGGAGCCCCATTAGTAGCCACTTCTTTGGCTTCGATCCAGGTGTATGTCTTTTCCATTAAAATCTTGTAGGTGGTGGGAAGGTCAGTGGATAAGAATTCCACCAGACTTCTGTTGGCCATGCAGAAAACCAGAGGTGCGCTGGTCTCTGTGCAGACCCAGAATCTTGATGCAGGTTTTACTGACCAGGTTTTTATATATTTATTGTCTCGTTATACCTATGGTCTACCCTAATGCACTAACGGGTAGTGTACCCGGTCGTGTGTAGTGTAGTATTCGGTAAAATCGAGGTCGTCCCAAGAGTTATGTGTGTTGGATTAATACTAAGTCTAGGTGTCACAGATTTTAATATGATTTCGATAAGGATTTAATTAACTACTAAGGCAGATAAAAGCAAATACAGGCAAGGGTTTAATCAATAGAGGAGAGTGGTGCTAACCTAGTTAATCATCCTAGCTAGTAATGTCTACGTCTAATTACTTCCAATTACTTCAGGTGGGGTCAAATTCGAGAGGACAACATTTGGTCAATTCGCCCTAACCTATCAGCAAAGATGCAACCACTGGAAAATTCAGGTGTCCCTTCATAAGTCCAGTTGTTCCTGGTCCCCTAAGCCAAGTCATTAAGTACCGCTACATGCTAGATTTATAATAGTGGGTGCCTGGGCGTTAGCAACTTAAACACTCACCCCCTAATTCTTAAGTTCATCCAAACGATAGGTGATCAGTTGGTCAAATCGTACAAGTAAAAAGGGTCGTCAGTTGGTCATATCTTACCCTTCCCGTCTCAGTCTACTCACTTAGGGTTAGTTGGTCATATCTCCTAAGCAACTAGCCTCTACCGCCATTCAAAACTACCAAAACAAGGGTAGCTACCAATAAACTATGCATGCATACACTTAGAAATAATTATACGGAAGTAATGTAAACGCAAAAAAAACAATTAAGAAATCATAACTAGGCCAGCACCAAGAGGTGCTTAGCCGCTCATATTAACCATACCAATAAATTCAATATTCAATGATACGAAATACATGAATCGAAAGTAAAGAAAAAATAAAATGCTAATGCTTATCGTAGGGGAGTGATTTCTCCCTTGGAGACAGCTCCGTATGCTCCTCTAGACCTGCCTTTGGCTTCTTCCCACGTTCTTTGGTTGTGGTGTGTGGAATGGGATGATCTGAAATGCTGGAAATCGTGGGGTATTTATAGGCCAGATCTGGGTTACGGCGTAACTAATATAATAGTTACGCCGTAATCTTTAATTTCTTCGTAATTTGCACTAGATCTGCTGGTTACGGCGTAACCTTATAAGTGGTTACGCCGTATCTTCAATATTACTTGGTTACGCCGTAGTTTAAAAAAGGGTTACGGCGTAGTTAACAGCGGCGTGGAACCTCATTTGACCTAATATAGTTACGTCGTACTCTTTGGGGAGAGTTACGCCGTAATATTATGATGAGTTGGTTTTCTAAGTCACGCTTTAGTTACGGAGTAATGTGAGAGATGAGTTACGATGTAACTTCTTCAAAGTGAGGATATTCTGATAAATCTTTGATAATTCTCCAATTCCGCGTCTCTTTAGCTCCAATGCTCGTAATTTACCTGAAAGTGGAAAACAATGGAAAACAAGCATAAATCCATATAAATGATATAAATTACAAGCATTATCGGGGGAAATTGACACTTAATATTCAAGACTATTTGATGTTATCAAATCTGCAAGGTGTCATCAGTGTATCTAGTAACGAAAGCCCTAGCGCTCTCGTTTTCCCTCTGCTTGATGTTGTGTACTGTGAAATGAGTCCTTGTGAACTTCTTCTGCTGGCTGAAGTGTGATCTAAACTTGGCCTAGAGATCATCCAAATTCACTATGCTACCTGCTTTTTGCCCGTTCCACCATATACGAGCGGAGTCTCGCAAGATATATGTGAACATGTGACAAGCAACCGTGCATAACCCATTTCTGCATTCTAATAGCCCCTTCGAACAGATGTATGAAATTATCCGGGTCCCCCTTCCCATCATAGGTACCAATGTGTGCAGGCATTTTCAACCTGTCGGGTAGAGGGTAATCTTCTATCCATCTTACAAAAGGTGTTGTGGAACCCATGGGCTTCGAATAAAGGGAGTTGTAAGGTGGCATGTAATTAGGGACAATGTTATATGGGTTATGGTTCGGAGGTACTCAGACAAGATTTTGGTTAACATAAGGAGGGTAAGCAGTAGGCATAAAAGATGGGTGGCTTCCTATAGGATATGGAGGGTATACCATGGGTTGCCCATAGGGCATGTTCCCGTATGGTTGAGGAAAGCTAGGATTGCTAGTATACCCATTAGGTGGGGGATAGACCCCATGGGGATAATATTGAGTCTGAAAAGGAGGGTACATACCATGAGGAGGAATATTTCCTCCCCCATTCATTTGAGGTGGATTGCCTTCTACGCCGGATGCGTGAGAAGGCTGCAACGGAACCCCTGCCTCAGTTCTCCCCAAGTGGGCTGCCAAGAGTGGTGGAAAATTAACCTCCATAGTCTCCCTTTGGTGACTCCTTCCATTGGAACCTTCCATCGTTCGTTCCCTTCTCGTCGGATCCCTCTCCAGAACATCTTCGAAACCCACCGATCTTCCACTCGGCCTTCGACTTCTCGGAGATCCTATCCTCAGCACTGAGCGTGTAGCCCTAGGAGCCGAGGGCCTAGTCTCCATCTCTATCTCTTGATCATACTCATCACTAGAGTATTCCAACTCCCTTCGCATCTCTACGTTCCGAGCTTGCCTCCTTCGAGCCATTAATAAGGACTCTAGCACTTCGATGTTAGCTTCGACGAACGCAGGACTAATAACCTGTTCGGGGTTGGCCGACGTCGAAGCATGGTTGTTGGGAATTATTTTAGGGTGAGATCGTGTGGTGAATATGGACGCGGTTATGTTGGGAATGTTGTTAGGATCGTTGTCTGGGATTGGTGTCAAGGTTGAGAAACCCGGAGGGGGAGTATCTTCTCTTCCTTGATTCATGCCGTAAAATTAGTGAGCGCGATTGACTGGTTATAAGTTTGGAATAACGAGACCAATTGTAGCGGGTCCCACAGATGGCGCCACTGATTGTACAATAATTCATACTACCAGGCCTTCAATGATGATCGAAGGGTATGAGGGGTGATATGCTTGCGCCAAACTTGTAGCCAATCTGCAATAAGAAATAGTAGACACTTCGTTAAGTGAATGCGCAGGGGTTGGACCCTGCGAACCACCTCCGGCGTGAGAGTAAGTATGTGATATGTGTTGTAAGTAATGTAGAGTATGTGAAATACTATGTTGAGTGAATATACCATTGAAATGACTCGTCCAACCTATTTATAGATAGAGAAATAAGCTTGGAGAGTGTTTGCGCACATTTCGAAGATCATGGGGGCGTCCCATGATTTGTGATAACCGCTAGGGCTTCATCCCCACTCTCTCTATCTTGGCTGGAAAGCTAAGGAGATAGTGGGAACGTGGGGGAAGACCAAGTCAATGTTCTCCTTTGTCTTAGTGTCTTCAAGGTAAGACCCCGAAGGGCATAGGCCTTCGGTTGGCGAATTCCCAACTGGTAACCATATCAAGGATGAATTGTTTTACGCCACCGATGACTTAGGAAGATAGAATTGGTCCTTCGTAATGCAAATTCAACCGAGGTCGAAGGGGAGTCTTTCGACCAGATCGGAGGGTACGTCATCAGAACATATTAGTGTAATTACTTACAATGATGTTCAAGAATGAGATGTTTGAAGATATGAAGCCCTATGGAGATGGAAGAAGAAGTTAGGTCATTTTTGTGTTTGTGAGGAGAGGGAAAGTGGATTATTTTTGTTTTGAAAAACGTATTCATGATTTCTTTCACACGGTTCCCTCGGATCCCTTGTATTAGGGATTCAGCTAGTACAACTTGTGGGATCCGGCTACTGTGGACAGAAAAAAGAGTATTTGGCGTTTAATTTTGTAATACGTTATAGAATAGCTTATAAAACAAAACTTTGTAGATTGGGTTCCTATTTGAATAGACGTTTGGTCAAGGTGTTTTGACGGTTAATTGATTTATCAGATAAATTAACCATCAAGGGTCTATTTTGCGAAGACGGTGTTAGTTTAACGATCTTTTTAGAAAATCAACGAGGGATACTATTCCTGAAGATGAGTAAGAAAGGAAAGTAGTGAAGAGAGACTTTTTAGAGACTATGAAGTTAACATCCTAATTCGTGTGCTCATATAGTTATATAGAGCAATATTTATAAGCACATATCATCAACATATTTGTATAATCGTACTATAGATGGATATTAACTAATTTTTGGGTAAGAGAACATACCTCAAACCTCTTGATATGGTTTTTTGAGACCATAAACCCGAAATACTTCATGAGCTTTTAAAGTAATCCATTGTACTTGGTAGAAGTAGGTTGAGATTACTTTTGAATTCTTCCTTGAGAGTTAACTTCATTTTTCTATAGAAATAATCTATTACTATCCAACAGAAAATTTTGTTTTAAAAGACTTCCTTCTTTGTAGTTTTCAATCATATACGGATCGTATCAAGTTTTTAAAGTACAACATACTCTAAGAAACTTGGTAACGAAGCTCTGGTACCAATTGTGGAAAACTAGAAGGGTTTTAATAGTTTTACCGATTAATACTTCGTTTTAAACTATTTAGATCGACTTATTTCAATCTATTTAAATGTGTGTGTTGGATGTTTGATAGATAAGCATATAACTAAGTAAAGCAAAGATAAATATTAAGAAGCACAAAACCACAACGCGAGTATTTATAGTGGTTCGGCTACAAGGACACCTTTCTTGCCCTACTCCACTCCCCGAGTCACCTACTCGAGAGTTCGTAATCACTACACAACACAAACTCCTTGTGGCGGAGAGGCCTTCACAACGTCGCTTACTCTTTATCTGGTACAAGGCTAGACATCGGGTTCTTTCATGAGTTAGAACCAAACCTATCACAATGTCGCCTACACTTTATCCGGTACAAGGCTAGATACCCAGTTCCATTACAAAGGAGGAACTACTACCCAACATTAAACAACACCTATCACAAAGGAGATCCACTCCTTATTACAACATCAACAAGGACATTAATATCCTTTGACTCAAACTAATCTATCTTTTACATCGATGCACCATATCAAATGTACACCCTAGGCACCTTTCACTAATGCCTTTGACACGACACCGAGGCACCTTTTACTAATGCCTTCAACACGGACTTTCAGCACCCTTCACAACACGGATCTTCGGCACCTTTCACTAATGCCTTTAACTTGACCCTTTACACATCTTTCACCTATGTCTTCAATGCAACACTTTTATGAGAGAGGAAAGAACTATCAACAAGATAAAATCAGTAGTCTTGATGATGACGAAGCTTGGTAACTCATGGACATGAGCTTGCTCAACTTCAAGAGGTGGTGATCTCGCCTTTAAGAGGAACCTACAGAATCACACAAACACAAAACTACATAGAAAGATCCTTTGATCTGATGTTAAAGAGTTTACAACACTAAGAGAGAATGTGTGTCAAAGGGGTGAGTTACAATGAAGAAATGGCTCACTATTTATAGAAAAAATTTCATTAATGTTCCACGGATCCCACGGATCCCTTACATGAGGGATCCGTCTAGTGTAAAACTGAGGATCCGTAGGAAGCTCTCCCTAAATGGGTTATGGGTCATGGATCATGGGTCATGGGTTCTGGACTTTGGATCATGGGTATCTGATGATGTACCCTCCGATTAGCTTGAAGGACACTCCTACGAGACGTGTCGAAGCCCTTCCATTCGAAGGCCCAAGTTAGGATTCCAAAAGGAAGAATCCCCTTCCTGCCTCCAGATCTAGGGCTGTGAAGCAGAAGAGTGCTGAAGGTAGAAAGTTTGTGAAGTCAGCCTTTGAGTTACCAGATGAATCTGTGGAGGTTCATGGTAAGCAGTTTTTCCTTAACTTAACCTTTATACATTATATTGGTCGCAGGCCTTCCAGAAACGAAGGAGCTTCCCAATGCTTTGGCTTGTCACCGGATTATGGATCATGTCACCCCCCTCTCAATGGAAAGGTTTGCTGGACAATATGTCCATTGAAAGGGTTTGTGATATGCATGACAATGGTGTAGCGAAGCAAGCAGTATTGGATAATCACTTAAATAGCAGAACCAGGGAGTTGCTCAGGGTTGTGACCAAGGCTAGACAGGAGATGGATGTCATGTTGGAAAGGGAGTATGCAAAATTGGAGGCCAAGTGTGATGAGATTGAGAAGGACCTTGAAAAGAATCCTCTCGTTCAAGACCTTCGTCAAAAGGTTGCATAGTTGACAACTGAAATTGTCAGACTCAAGGTAGAGGAGGGTAGGGTAGCTACTCTCATTGGTCAAAAGGTTGTGCTTGACTCGAAGTGTGCTGGTTTAGAGAGTGAGAAGGCTAGGCTCGGAGAAGTAGAGGTTAAGTTGAGGGAGGAAGTAGATGGCTTGCAGATGAGGTATAAGATGCTGCAAAAGGACCGTGCGGAGGTCGTGTCGAAGGTGGTGCCATACGTATCCATGGAACTCTTCCATAGTGATGAGTTGGGAGCACAGATATGGAAGGTCATCAAATCAACTATTTTTCATGGACGGTGCTTGGCGTTGGAGGAGGCTGCCAAAATAGGTGAGCCCGTGGACATTTCCAAGATTGAATGCTACCGTCCCACATCAAAAGCTGAATATGATGAGGCAGGAAATGCATTTGCAACCGCAGAGTACTCCTTCCTTGCTGAAGCTACCAAAGATCCTATGGCACCCCTCAAAGACCTCCTTTCCAAGAAGCCTCGCAAGCTGAAGCCTACGACTCCTACCAAGAATACAGTGTCTGCCAAGCCTACCTCGGTTCAACCGTCTCCAACCCCCTCCCCACAAAAGCAGGAATGAAGGCTGCCATGTTGGCAGTAATTTGGTTTCAAGGGTGGCATGTACCCTTTAAAACAATTTGTGTTATTTGACAATGTTTGTTTGGTTCTCTAAACAATTTGAATGCTTGTGATGTATGGCCTTGTGCCAAAGACAATTTAATTGGGGCTTAGGCTCCTCGTGCAGGTACAAGGGCACTATCCCCTCATTTTGAATGGTATAGTATAGGGGGGATACCTCTACACACTTGGTTATTATTTATGTTTGTCTTGTGAAGTTCTCTTACGTTATTTTTCTGACACTTAAGTTTTACATCCTAAGGTTAAACAACCTCATTATGTGTAAATTTCAACACCAAGAATATAATGACCAAATTTGATCATTGACAGAGGGTCGCGACCCACTCTATCTCAAATCCTTTAAGTAGTATGAATTTTTATATATTTTCACAAGTGCCATTAACTACTAGGAGAGTTAATGTGAATGTTTGAGTAGGCGTAAATGATGAGGCGTATATTACACCTTGTGCCCTTTTATTCGACATTGAAACTCATAAACGACTTGGTTGAACAAATCTTTGTGTTTAAGAAACGAAGCAAGAGATTTATGGGAAATGTCTTATTGATCATTGAATTGGTAGAGAGGATTACATCATTCTTGAAATGAAAACTAAGACAACTACCAATAATGTATGCGTTCCCTTGAGAAGCTTCGAATTACAAGAACGAAAAAGTAAAAGTACTTCTTAAACATAGAACTTTCGAAGGTTCATACCATTCCATGTCCTGTCGATGGGTTCTCCGAGAAGAGTGGCCAGTTTGTACTCTCCGTTGCCGTAGGCCTCAGCTACCATGTAAGGTCCTTCCCAAGTTGGTCCCAACTTTCCCTGGTATTCTGCTTTGCTTGCACTGTTGAGGCGTAGCACATATTCCCCAGGCTTGAAGGTGGAAGGTCTGACCCTTTTGTTATAGTAGCCTTCGATCTTATGTTTGTGCATTGCTTCTCGGATGGAGGCTATCTCCCTTCTTTCTTCTAGTAGGTCCAGGTTCTCCCTGATCCTTTCATCATTTTGGAAGGCATCATACGTTGCCACACGCTCCGTGTGTACACTTAATTCCGAAGGGATGACCGCTTCTGTTCCGTATGTTAGGCTAAAGGGGGTTTCACCATTGCTTGACTTAGGGTGTGTTCGATGGGCCCATAGTACTTGAGGGAGTTCATATACCCATCCATGGTGAGTTCGTCCCAGCCTTTTCTCGATCCCTTTGATGATGTCTCTGTTTGTAACCTCCACCTGTCCGTTACCTTGTGGATGGTAGACGGATGTCCAAGACTGCTTTATGTTGAGCCCTTGACAGAAGTCGTAGAAGACTCCTTCGGCGAATTGCTTTCCATTGTCAGATATGATTATGTGGGGCACTCCGAATCTGCATACAATGTGTTCCCACACAAACTTCTCGATTTGTCTCCCCGTAATAGAGGCTAAGGGTTTAGCTTCTACCCGCTTGGTGAAATAATCAATTGCCACCAGCAAGAATTTGACTCCTCCGGGAGCTATAGGCATAGGTCCTACGATGTCAATGACCCACTGAGAGAAGGGCCATGCGGATGTCACACTTGTCATGTTCTGCTTCGGCATCTTAGGAACGTTTGAGTGTATCTGACAAGCTTTACATTTGAGAATGATTTCTGTCGCATCCCTGTGCATCGAAGGCCAATAATAGCCCAACTTCATTACTTTAAAGACAACTGAGTGGGGTCCTGCATGGAGGCTGCAGGATCCTTCGTGGACTTCAGCGATAATGCTCGTAGCCTGTTTGGGTGCCACACATCTTAACCAAGGTGATAGAAATGACCTTGTATATAGGGTTTCCCCTATTAGCCGGTACTGTGGGGACTTAACCAGAATTTTCCTTGCTAGCTTAGGATCTTTAGGGAGAAGACCTCTTATCAAATATTCCCTAATGGGGGTCATCCATGTCTTTCCTTCCTCGTGAACCACGTCTGCAACTTCCTTGCGAATGATGGATCTTTCAGGTAAGACTTCGACAAGTACTTCTTTGGTGAGATGAGCGAAGGCCATAGAGGCTAGCTTGCTCAGTGCATCTGCCTTCTTGTTCTGATTCCTACGAACATGTTGGATGGTGTAGGAGTCGAAGCTCTCCAGCATCTCCTTTTTTTTCCAAGTATTGTTTGATGACGAGCTGTCTTGCTTCATAAGAGCCTGTCACTTGGTTTGCTACCAATTGGGAGTCTACGAAAACAGCGAGAGCTTTGACTTCCATATCTTTGGCTGACCAGCATTAGACCTGCTCCAGAACCATCGGAGCTGGATGCTCTATCTGTATAAAGTTTCCAGTCATCCTGTACTTGAGTGAGCTTAGCTTTGGTCCCTTCTTTTTCTGCGTCTGGCTCGGAAGGTGTTTCTTCCAAGAAGTTTGCGAGAATTTGCCCTTTAATAGAGTTTCGACCCTTGAACTCTATTTCGTGCTCTCCAAATTCAATAGCCCATTTAGCCACCCTCCCAAACTTTTCAGGCTTCGACAAGATCTGTTTGAGTGGCTTGTCGGTTAAGACTGTGATCGGATGGGCTTGGAAATAGCGCCGGAGCCTCCTTGCTGCGTAGATTAGGGCCAATATTAACTTTTCCAATGTTGGATAGTTGATTTCCGCCCCCTGTAAGACCCTGTTAACAAAGTAAATGAGGATTTGTTGTTTGTCTCGTTCTTCCATAAGGACTGCGCTAATACTCTCCATTGAGGATGCTAAGAACATGAACAACACTTCGCCTTTGATTGGGGCTGTAAGTGTTGGAAGGATTTCGATGAACTCCTTCATCTTTTGAAAGGCAGCTTCTGTATCCTGACTCCACTGAAAAGTCTTCTTATCCACGCATCCTTTGAGTGTTTTGAAGAATAGTAGGGACCTATCAGCCCCCTTCGACAAAAATCGACTTAGAGCAGCCAGCTTCCCATTCAGACTTTGCACATCTTTTAGACACTTAGGAGCTTGGAGATCTGTAATTGCCTTGACTTTGGAGGGATTCTCCTTTATCCCCTGCTTAGTAATCAGATGTCCTAGGAACTGCCCCTCTTCGACACCGAAGGAGCATTTCTTAGGGTTCAGCTTCATGTTAATCGCCCGAAGTTGATCAAAAGTTTCCTGTACATCGAGGAGTAGGTCCTCCTCCATCTTGCTTTTGATAACCATTTCGTCAATGTATGCTTCGAGATTTCTGCCGATTTTTTTGTTGAAGGCTTTATCTACGAGTCGTTGGTATGTTGCCCCTGCGTTCTTTAATCCGAAGGGCATCTATCTGTAACAGTAGACACCTTTGCTTGTGTAGAAGGCTGTCTTTTCTTCATCCTCCTTTGCCATATGGATCTGATGATACCCTTTGTAGGCATCTAAGAAGCATTTTAGCCGGAATCCTGCCAAGGATTCTACCTTTCAGTCAATTTCTGGTAGGGGTAGCAATCCTTCGGGCACGCTTTGTTGATGTCAGTGAAGTCAACGCACATGCGCCACCCTCCGTCACTCTTTTTGACTATTACTGGGTTGGCTACCCAAGTTTGGTACTTAACTTCCCTTAGGATACCTGCTTGTGTGAGTTCATCAACTTCTTTGCAGGCTGGCGGGGGCTAGGCTCCTCCTTTTCTGTTTTATTGGCTCAATGTGTTTGTACTCATTGATTTTATGTTCCGTTCCGAAGGACTGTCCGTCTATCAGCAATGTTCTTGGTACCCCTGTCATGTCAGAATATTTCCAAGCAAAAATATCTAGGTTAGTACGCAACAGCTCCGTGAGCTTCGCCTTGAAATTCGCCAAGAGTTGTTTTCCTATTACCACCGTCTGTTCAAGGTAGCTATGGTTAACTACGACTCGCTCCTCCGCATCTGTGCAGCTTAGAATTGCTATCGGAGGCTCCTCCGATTCTTCTTTGATCTTTTTGACACCATATACACCCTTATCCGCCCCATAATTAGAATGAACAGTTCCTACTCCGAAGGGGGTTTGGAACTTAATAGCAGCATGTATGGTGGAAACAACAATGCCCATCTTTTGCATAGTTGTTCTCCCTATTAACAAGTTATAAGGAGAATCTGACATGACTATGATGAAGGTGAGTGTCTCCGTGCGGGATAAGGGGCCTTCGCCTATGGTAATTTCCAACTGTACTTCTCCCAGGGGCCACGAGTGCTCGCCGGAGAACCCTACCAAGGGTGTTTTCGAGTCCACCCTTCGTGAGCGTATGGATGACTTGAGCTTTAGGAAACAATGCTCATAAATGATCTCGCAGGAGCATCCATAATTCATATACGCTCGATTTACCTCCCTGTTTGAGACTCGTACCTTGATGACCACGGGGTCAGTCGAAGGTGTCTGCCCTAGGATGGAAGGGAAGATTATTTCTCCTACGCTTCCCAGCTCCCCATCTGCTTCCTTCCGTTTCATGGTTGGATCATTCTTGTGCACCATTAGTATCGGAGCCTCTGTAGGGGTAGCCTCCTTCTTGTTCCCCTTCCATTCACCCAGTTGGGTGTCGGAGAACTTGTCTTTTCCCTTTTTGATGCCCTTAACCAGATGTACTAATTGTCCAGACCGTACCGCCTCTTCGATCTGCTTCTTTAGCTCTCTGCAGTTGTTCGTGTCATGTCCATGGTCTTCATGGAAATGGCAGTACTTGGACATGTCCCTGGCTTTGCTTCGTGCTGACATCCGAGGTGGTGGATCGAAGGACTTTGCGGCTTTCTCGGTAGCCAGAATCTCCAGGGGATATTTGACCAAGTTTGCCAAGAGTCCATGGTTCGAACCTTTGTTGTATGGAGTGAAGCGGTCTCTGTTCTTCTTCTTATTCTTGGATCCTTCCCAGGAGGACCCTCGAGAGAACTTGTCAGAAGCTTCCTTTTGCTCTATCGGAGCCCCGTTTGCAGCTACTTCTTTGGACTCAATCCAAGTGTAAGTCTTCTCCATCAGTGCTTTGTAAGTGGTGGGAAGATCGGTGGCTAGGAATTCCACCAAGCTTCGTGTCCGAAGGCCATGTACAAAACCTGAGATCCTCTGATCTTTGTGCAAAACCCAGAATTTGCAAATTTTCATCGGTGTACCTCATAACGAAGGCCCTCGTGCTTTCGTTGTCCCTTTGCTTGATGGTGTGCACGGCTAGATGGGTCTTGGTGTAGTTCTTCTATTAGCTAAAGTGTGATCGGAACTTAGCCTTAAGGTCGTCTAGAATTACATTGCTTCCCAACTTCTGTCCATTCCACCATATTCTCGCGGAGTCTCGGAGCATGTAAGTGAACATGTGGCACGCTACGGGCATGACCCACTTTTGCATCTTGATAGTGCCTTCGAACAAGTGTAGGAAGTTATCAGGATCGCCTTTCCCATCATAGGTGCCTATGTGAGTAGGCATCTTTACACTGTCAGGTAGAGGGTAGTCTTCGATCCATTTCACAAAAGGTGTACAAGCTCCAGAGGCTTCGATGTAGTGTGGGTTGTATGGAGGTGGATAAACAGGTGTAGGGTTATATGGGTTAGGAAATGGCTGTGTGTAGGCAGGGTAAACAGTAGAAGTTTGGTACGAAGGGTTTACACCCATCGATTGTGTAGGAACATGTCCATAGGGCATTTGTTGGTAACTCTGGTTGGCGAGAGAACCATTCAGATGGTAGGTGTTATAGGTTTGAGTAGGTAGGTAGGGGTTCAATCCCGGAGGGGGTAACTGATTCAAGCCTGAGTATGGAGGAGGGCCTCCGATACTCGAAACAAATGAAGGGGGTACCGGAGCCCCGATCCCTTCTCTTTCTATGTGGGCAGCTAGAAGAGGGGGTAGGTTTACCCCTCCATTCCCTACCGGGTTGCTTCCTCCATTGGAGTTCTCGCTCCTTCTTTCACCTTGCATTCTTTCCCTTCTTCCCGGGTCTCCTCCGGGACCTTCTTCAAAACCCACAGTCCTTCCATTTGGCCTTCTGATGGAAGGAGAACCATTTCGTAGAGCCGAGCGCCCCCTGCTAACCGGTCGAGGCCTCTCCTCTATTTCAATCTCTTCGTCATACTCCTCACTGGAGTATTCCAACTCTCTTCGCATTTCAGTGTTGTGAATCTGCCTCTTATGAGCCTTTAGTAAAGATTCTAAGGCTTCAAAGTTTGCCTCAACGAAGGCGGGCTAATATCTAGAATAGGGTTAGCGGATGTTGAGGCGTGATGTATGGGAGTGGCTTCCAAACGAGATCGTGTGGTGAAGGTTGAAGCTGTTATGGGGGCGAGATTATCGGTGTTAGTTGTGTTGAGAGGGACCAGGGTAGAGAAACCTGGTGGAGGTTTATCTTCTCTTCCTGGTTCCATACCGGAAATTTAGCGTAGTTGGTTAGGGTTTTAGGACTGGGTGATTACGGGACTAATAGTAGTGGTCCTACGGATGGCGCCACTGATTGTAAAAAAGATTGCACTACCAGGCTTCGATGATGATCAAAGGTATGAGGGGTGTATGTTCCAGCCAAGACTTGCCTTTCACCTAAGAATAAGAAATACGAAACACTACGTTAAGTGATTACGCAGGGGTAGGACCATGCGAACCACCTCCGGCATGAGAGTAAGTATGAGTTATGGTTGTACAAGTGTGTGTAAGTAAAGAGATGAGTGTGAAAAGAACATACCATAATCCATTACCTGTCTAACCTATTTATGTGGAAGAAATAGGGTTAGAGACACTTCTGCGCGAATGTCAGAGATCATGGGGGCGTCCCATGATTGTGGGTAACCGCTAGGGCTTAGTGACCCACGCTCTCAAGATTGGCAGGGAAGCCAGGAAAGAGAGGGAGATCGTGGGTTTGACCAAGCCAGGAGGTTCTCCTATCCATTACTCCTTCACAAACTTCCTATCCATTAGTTCTTCTGCTTCACAAACTTTCTACCTTCAGCACTCTTCTGCTTCACAGCCCTAGATCCGGAGGCAGGAAGGGGATTCTTCCTTTTCAACTAGGGGGCTTGATGATGTACCCTCCGATTAGCTCGAAGGACACTCCTCCGAGACGTGTCGAAGCCCTTCCATTCGAAGGCCCAAGTTAGGATTCCAAAATATCTATAGGCGTCAAACCATTCATTATCACGAAGGTTACCTCAGGGGAATTCACCATTGGAAGCACTAAGCCCTTCGGGGTAGGGTTGACGGAGGAGTAATGGATAGGAGAACCTCCTGACTTGGTCAAACCCACGATCTCCTTCTCTTTCCTGGCTTCCCAGCCAAGCTTGAGAACGTGGGTCACTAAGCCCTAGCGGTTACCCACAATCATTGGACGCCCCCATGATTACCGATATTCGCGCAGAAGTGCCTCTAACCCTATTTCTTCCACTATAAATAGGTTGGACGGGCAAAGGATTATGGTATGCTCTTTTCAAGCTCATCTCTTTACTTACACACACTTATACAACCATAACTCATACTTACTCTCACGCCGGAGGTGGTTCGCAGGGTCCTACCCCTGCGTAATCACTTAACGTAGTGTTTCGTATTTCTTATTCTTAGGTGAAAGGCAAGTCTTGGCTGGAACATACACCCCTCATACCTTTGATCATCATCGAAGCCTGGTAGCGCAATCTTTTGTACAATCAGTATCCAAATAGATACAATGTATCTAGAAGATGCAATGCATCTAGTCAATAGGTCATGGGTTAGTTCCATGGGTTATGGATAATACCCATTATGACTTCATGCATGATGTCATGCAATGGGTCATGGGTTATGGATCATGCTCCATGTGTATGGGTCATGGACTTTGGGTTTTACCCAACTACATTCAATGTATCTAGTTAATGGGTCAAGTACTTAGATTCTTACCAATTACATTACCCATTACAATACATACTAATTATATATATATATATACCCATTATGTAAACACTAGTTGTTACACATATGCATCACTATAACATGAAAACACTGTTTACTTGTTAAGTGTTTTATATGAAAACGTAAGTGTGTTAGTAAACTGTTGGCTCAAACTATTTACGTATTTTATTTGTTTCATTAAAATAATTTTACGTTTGTTATCAACAAGACATTAGAAGATCGTAAAATATAAATAAACGTTTTTACGGCTTATTTGTATTAACAATTTCTTCTCACTCTTATAACTATTATACATGTTATCTATCAAGATTACACAGTGCGTTAAGATGAATACCTTCATGAAATGATACATTTGTTCTTCCCTATATGTGGTAGAAAAAAGTGGAACAAATCCCTTGCCAAACAGGTACTTAACAATCTATTTAACCTGATGTAATGGCAGTGGTCTTTACCACCGCCAACTCAACGACACATTATATATCCTCCTTCCCACCACCTTCACCGCCGTAATAATCACTCAACTCACGTGATTTTATAACATCGAGTAAAGTCCCTGTGATAAGGAGGGTATCATGTTACTGTATCATGTAACTTATAGTTGTGCATTTTGGCACTCTAGAGTCTAGACTACCTCAAACTTATGTATGAACAATGCTACTATTCGTATATCCTTAAAGTAAAGTTTCCTACAACTTGAGTCTTCAGTAAGATCGACTTGCCATATACGTCAGTGAGTCTTTAAATGAATGTCACTGAGGAGAATCTGGACTTGATAATGGGCGAGGATACACATGAATTTTTTGGGAGGTGAGTTTGATTTTAAGGATTGGTTTATTAGTGTCGCTAAAGGTGATGACTTGATTAGATGCAGGTCATTCACTATTTGTTGCTTACTATTTACTGTACTAGATATTACGGCTATGCTACAAAAGTCATAAGGTGTAAAAGTCAAAATACTGAACTGTCGCTAAGGTGATGTCGCTAAATAATGTGATACTGTCGCAATATTCTTTTTTTAAATTCACAAAAATTTAGGAAATGGTCGGAATAAATATCGTGAATCAAGCATTCGTAAATGTGCCAAAAAATGGGTGTTTAGATGAAATCAAAATTTGTTAGGAAAAATGCAAAAAAACAAGTAGGGTTGTCATTTTCGCTTTCTCGGTTTCTTTATATTTGGTATCCATGTTTTATTTTCACTTAAAAGCCTCTGACTAAATAAATTGATATTGTCTTTGGGTAAAAGGAAACTTACACCCTGGTAAAATATATTAACCAAAAAACTGTTTAGAGTACAATGGAATGTGGCTGAAATGCCACATTAACCTCAAGTAATCGCTTGAACAACCACTAGATCATTTATGACATGCCATAAATGAATAACTAGGTACCAACAACTAGAAAAACATAAAAAGACATGCAAAACAAATAATCAAATCCACATAAAAGATTACTTTCTCGAACGGCTTTGAAGCTTGAAATCAAACTGATTGTTAAATTCCTCAAATTGCCCGGGTAAGTCATAGACGTGGGCCGCATAATCATCAGAAAGATAACCTTCAATCCCGTTATGTCCTCCTGTTCATGAAAAGTAACTGCCCGTAGGATCATTTGGCTCAAACACCTCATCATCACTATCTGAATCAACCACTTCACCCACCTTAAAGAATGAGTTGCCCTTCCTTTTACCATCGGCCACCTTAATAGGTTTACCATTATCATCCACAAGGGTAGCTTTCCCATCAATAATAAGCTTTTCAAGCTTCCCAATTTTGTCAGCAATAGGAGTAATCTCCATAGGCAATGGTGGCGTAGTTTTGGAAGAATTGAAGATAACTTCAGGAGTACACGTAGTGCCAATCACAGGTTCCAAAACCGAATCTTGTTCCATAAGTACATCAAAACTGTTTTTAAAATCAACAAAGTTGTTATCATCCACCCAATTATTATTCTTACCTTGGTCATCGATGGAGCTGTACTACTAGTAGGATAAGTAGTATGTTCGTTACAAGAAGTAGAACCTACATTAACCGTTGGAGAACCTGTGTTCAATTGGATAGAAGGCTTAGACGTCGATGCTCCCCCATTCTTTGGCTTAGTAACCGACCTATAGTAATACAAAAATTTAGGCTATTGAAAACGAATCCCATCAGCCTGACGATTAGTACCCTGAAGCTTACCTTTTCCTTTCATCTTATAAGCTTCAACATAACCCTCTTCATCAACCAACAATTTATCTTTCACAACCAGTTTCACTCTCTTAGGACATCTATCATTATTGTGATCAAATACTTTACAAGTCTCACATATTGGCGGCTTTCACTCATATTCAATATCAATTTTTTCCAATGAATGATCTGAGCCATTAGGGTAAGGGATCGCAACCAAAAGAGAGCCTTTTTTTAGGTAAAACCACAAGGCATTCAACTAAGGCTTCCTTTGACGACACTTCCACAAGGGCCCTAGCATAGGAATTACGTCCTCACGACTTAAGGCACATCGTACTCGTGTAGGAATCAAGCATGATAGGATGACCAATTTGCGTTGTAATTAAACTAAGACCAACCTCAGAATACATGATGTGCTTCGTCGTGGTTTTAAATTTGTAAACATGAATTACCGGTTAACTAGGAACACCTTCAGGCAAGTATACCCTAGTCAAGTTGTAGTATAGTATATGGTAAATCAAGGTCATCCCAAGAGACTTGGTTGCACTACAAGTGTCGTTTGTTTGTTTAAGCAAGTAACAAGTTGATGGTTATGATTGTCACATATCAAACCAACAAGAAAAGCAATATAAGAACAAGCACATATCAAGGTCATGGTTATGATTGTCACGGATCAAACCACTAAGAAAAAGCACACAAAGAACATACATGTTTAGACAAATGATCACAAGGATATTAGGATGTTTAGTTTGGAAAACATATTATCAAAGATAGAACCTATAATAATAGTTTAGTGTTTTATAAATCAAATGTGCATAAGCCTCAATCAAATGGTCATGTCATGAGCCTTATACCAACAACAACAAAGAATCCCTTTCGGCCTTAGACTTTGATGTTATTAATTTGTGAAGTTCCATTTACTTGAAAGATAATGATAACACATATTCAAAAGATTCCTTTCGGCCTTAATCCAAATTAAACCTTTACTTGTTATGTTTATTAATTCTCTTGCACAATCGTCACAAAGTACAAGACCAAAATCATTTGTCACTAATGAATTAAAACTAACCATTGTTAAGAATAATTTCGTCCATTGAACTCAACAATGATCAACCAAAACAATAAACAAGAACAAGTTCCAATTCAACCAAATATGATGGTATCAAATTCCAAACAAACACTACAATTATCCAAACATCCTTTTATCACAAGTTCTCATATGAAATAAACAAGTATAAAGACAACATTCACAAGACAATAACACATCACAAGAATCACATAATCAACACAACCAAAGAATAAAACATGAATCATAGAATTCAACATCATAAAAGTAACAAGAGTTTACCCAAAGTAAGATTACATTAGGCAAGGGTGAAGGATTATAGCACTCCGTCAAGCCTCCAATCAACTACAACTTCTAACCATGCATACTTCTGGAAATGGCAGAGGTTTGTGGTCTTTTGTGAGAGATAGGTTGGTGGAAATTCGTCCTTAAGGGTGGAGGCTAGAATTACACACCTTTGGGGAAGGTAAGTTGAGAGAGGGATGGTGTAATAGGTGGAAATTCGTCCATAAGGGTGGAGGCTCGAATTTCACACCTAGAGATGGAGTGGTGGGTGAAAGGGATGAGAAGGATGGAGAAGGGATGATGAAATAAGGTTGCAAAGGCCTCTATTTATACTACTTCCAAGCCTAGGGGTATTCAACGCATTTCTTGCAGGCCAAGGAGATTAGAAGGGACTAGAATACGTGTAGGAATGGACTAGAATCGTTTAGAACATGATTAAAACTTGCTAGGACTCTTATTGATGAAGAAATGGCAGAAACAGGCCCTCCAACCGAATCGGTTGGGCTCCAACCGTTCGGTTGGTGTTCTTGACCACTCTCAAACCAGATCCAGTTGCGGGGCTCTACCAAATGGTTGGAGCAATTTGACAAAATATCATAAGCACCAAAGTTGTAGATCTTTCTCTTAGCTTTCCGTGGCTGTGAACCGGGGGTCAAACGGAGTCCGTATGCAAAAGTTATGGCTAAAATGGTGTAGGTATGTCGAGAACAACGAGTCTTCCAATATGTCTTCGTTTTAGCTTCTTTTCTTCATTTCTTGTTGTACAATAATTCGTACGACCAGGCCTTCGATGGTGATCGAAGGGTATGAGGGGTCATATGCTTGCGCCAAACTTGTGGCCAATCTGCAATAAGAAATAGTAGACACTTCGTTAAGTGATTGCGCAGGGGTTGGGCCCTGAGAACCACCTCTGGCGTGTGAGTAAGTATGTGATATGAGTTGTAAATAATATGATGTATGTGAAATACTGTGTTGAGTGAACAAACCATTGAAATGACTCATCCAACCTATTTATAGGTGATGAAAATAGCTTGGAGAGTGTTAGCACACATTTAGGAGATCATGGGGGGCGTCCCCTGATTTGTGGTAACCGCTAGGGCTTCATCCCCACTATCTCAGACTTGGCGGGGAAGCTAAGGACATAGTGGGAACGTGGGGGAAGACCAAGTCAAGGTTCTTATTTGTCTTGGCATCTTCAAGGGAAGACACCGAAGGGCATAGGCCTTCGGCTGGCGGATTCCCAACTGGTAACCATGTCAATGATGAATGGTTTTACGCCACCAATGACTTATGAAGAAATACTTAGGTCTTCGTAATGCAATTTTGACTGAGGCCGAAGGGGGGGTCCTTCGACCTAATCGGAGGGTACGTCATCAAGCCCCCCAGTCGAAATTGACATGTACGAACAAGAAATATTGCTTACGACTCAGAAATAAGAACGAAACCTGATAAGGTTTTAAAAGGTACCATTTTGAGGGGTCGTTTTAGTCCTTATTTGATCACTTTTGTATCCGTTATTGCTTAATATCGTTCCTTTTCACTTTTTAGGTCTCTTGAAGGCAAAATGCTGGAATGGCACTTATTTGGACGAAAAGGCGCGAATATATAAAGAAAATGGCCAAAGTCAGAATCGAGACACTCACAGTTGCTGAAAACAGAAGGCGACGGCGTTAGGTTCTAATGGTGACGCCGTCCCAAAAATGTTGTGACGGTCCAGAACCCAAAACTCATATTTTCAAGCGACGACGTCTAGTTGTGAAAGAGTAGGCTGCCGCTACTCAGACGGCCTAGATGCAATCCAGACGACGTCAGAAGCTGAAGAGGACGACGTCACGGACATAAGGTGACGCCGTCGCAAGGTTAACGTGGCCAAGAAGAAACCCTAATGACGGCGACATGACGGCGTCACTAAACATAAGGTGACGCCGTCGCATATGTAATCTTATATATAGAATCCGAATTTTTCAGTCTTGAGAGAGAGTCTTTTGGAGTAAAAACCTAAAACCGAACCTAAGGTGTCTTGTACAGTATTTTAGGGTTTTAAACCCTATCTTACATCAAGATAAGTCTTTACTTCATTAATTCAATTATGTCTTTGATTATTTGTGTGTATGCTTGCATGTTCTCCATGTCCGGCTAATTTATTTGTGTGTTTGCTTAGGAAGTATGAAACTTAATTATTAAATATTGATTGGTTGTTTTTTATCTTAGTTGATATATGATCTAGTAATGCGATAGGTCATTCGTTGTGTACTTAATGCTTGATTCATCTTTGTGAACCTTAGAATATAATTACCTGAGTAGTTGTAGGCTAAACCATCCAAAGAGCGCCTTAGAGTAGGAGTTTATCATCCCTAGTGGGTTTGTAGACTAGACCCTTTGGTAAGTTCAAAGAGTAGGGAGAAACGCATACCCTACAACTTTAGACACACAACGCAACTAAGAATAATACGTGACAACTCAACCATCAATAGGAGATAATTAAGGAGTAATACAACCTAAGTAAACACATCTTTAAACTATCATACGAGCACACATTAATTAGACATAGACTCCCACAACCTTAGTTTAGATAATTAGATAATAGTAGAGTAATCGGTAGAAATACCAACCCCCCAAAAGCAATGCATCTAGTCAATAGGTCATGGGTTAGTTCCATGGGTTATGGATAATACCCATTATGACTTCATGCATGATGTCATGCAATGGGTCATGGGTTATGGATCATGCTCCATGTGTATGGGTCATGGACTTTGGGTTTTACCCAACTACATTCAATATATCTAGTTAATGGGTCAAGTACTTAGATTCTTACCAATTACATTACCCATTACAATACATACTAATTATATATATATATATACCCATTATGTAAACACTAGTTGTTACACATATGCATCACTATAACATGAAAACACTGTTTACTTGTTAAGTGTTTTATATGAAAACGTAAGTGTGTTAGTAAACTGTTGGCTCAAACTATTTACGTATTTTATTTGTTTCATTAAAATAATTTTACGTTTGTTATCAACAAGACATTAGAAGATCGTAAAATATAAATAAACGTTTTTACGGCTTATTTGTATTAACAATTTCTTCTCACTCTTATAACTATTATACATGTTATCTATCAAGATTACACAGTGCGTTAAGATGAATACCTTCATGAAATGATACATTTGTTCTTCCCTATATGTGGTAGAAAAAAGTGGAACAAATCCCTTGCCAAACAGGTACTTAACAATCTATTTAACCTGATGTAATGGCAGTGGTCTTTACCACCGCCAACTCAACGACACATTATATATCCTCCTTCCCACCACCTTCACCGCCGTAATAATCACTCAACTCACGTGATTTTATAACATCGAGTAAAGTCCCTGTGATAAGGAGGGTATCATGTTACTGTATCATGTAACTTATAGTTGTGCATTTTGGCACTCTAGAGTCTAGACTACCTCAAACTTATGTATGAACAATGCTACTATTCGTATATCCTTAAAGTAAAGTTTCCTACAACTTGAGTCTTCAGTAAGATCGACTTGCCATATACGTCAGTGAGTCTTTAAATGAATGTCACTGAGGAGAATCTGGACTTGATAATGGGCGAGGATACACATGAATTTTTTGGGAGGTGAGTTTGATTTTAAGGATTGGTTTATTAGTGTCGCTAAAGGTGATGACTTGATTAGATGCAGGTCATTCACTATTTGTTGCTTACTATTTACTGTACTAGATATTACGGCTATGCTACAAAAGTCATAAGGTGTAAAAGTCAAAATACTGAACTGTCGCTAAGGTGATGTCGCTAAATAATGTGATACTGTCGCAATATTCTTTTTTTAAATTCACAAAAATTTAGGAAATGGTCGGAATAAATATCGTGAATCAAGCATTCGTAAATGTGCCAAAAAATGGGTGTTTAGATGAAATCAAAATTTGTTAGGAAAAATGCAAAAAAACAAGTAGGGTTGTCATTTTCGCTTTCTCGGTTTCTTTATATTTGGTATCCATGTTTTATTTTCACTTAAAAGCCTCTGACTAAATAAATTGATATTGTCTTTGGGTAAAAGGAAACTTACACCCTGGTAAAATATATTAACCAAAAAACTGTTTAGAGTACAATGGAATGTGGCTGAAATGCCACATTAACCTCAAGTAATCGCTTGAACAACCACTAGATCATTTATGACATGCCATAAATGAATAACTAGGTACCAACAACTAGAAAAACATAAAAAGACATGCAAAACAAATAATCAAATCCACATAAAAGATTACTTTCTCGAACGGCTTTGAAGCTTGAAATCAAACTGATTGTTAAATTCCTCAAATTGCCCGGGTAAGTCATAGACGTGGGCCGCATAATCATCAGAAAGATAACCTTCAATCCCGTTATGTCCTCCTGTTCATGAAAAGTAACTGCCCGTAGGATCATTTGGCTCAAACACCTCATCATCACTATCTGAATCAACCACTTCACCCACCTTAAAGAATGAGTTGCCCTTCCTTTTACCATCGGCCACCTTAATAGGTTTACCATTATCATCCACAAGGGTAGCTTTCCCATCAATAATAAGCTTTTCAAGCTTCCCAATTTTGTCAGCAATAGGAGTAATCTCCATAGGCAATGGTGGCGTAGTTTTGGAAGAATTGAAGATAACTTCAGGAGTACACGTAGTGCCAATCACAGGTTCCAAAACCGAATCTTGTTCCATAAGTACATCAAAACTGTTTTTAAAATCAACAAAGTTGTTATCATCCACCCAATTATTATTCTTACCTTGGTCATCGATGGAGCTGTACTACTAGTAGGATAAGTAGTATGTTCGTTACAAGAAGTAGAACCTACATTAACCGTTGGAGAACCTGTGTTCAATTGGATAGAAGGCTTAGACGTCGATGCTCCCCCATTCTTTGGCTTAGTAACCGACCTATAGTAATACAAAAATTTAGGCTATTGAAAACGAATCCCATCAGCCTGACGATTAGTACCCTGAAGCTTACCTTTTCCTTTCATCTTATAAGCTTCAACATAACCCTCTTCATCAACCAACAATTTATCTTTCACAACCAGTTTCACTCTCTTAGGACATCTATCATTATTGTGATCAAATACTTTACAAGTCTCACATATTGGCGGCTTTCACTCATATTCAATATCAATTTTTTCCAATGAATGATCTGAGCCATTAGGGTAAGGGATCGCAACCAAAAGAGAGCCTTTTTTTAGGTAAAACCACAAGGCATTCAACTAAGGCTTCCTTTGACGACACTTCCACAAGGGCCCTAGCATAGGAATTACGTCCTCACGACTTAAGGCACATCGTACTCGTGTAGGAATCAAGCATGATAGGATGACCAATTTGCGTTGTAATTAAACTAAGACCAACCTCAGAATACATGATGTGCTTCGTCGTGGTTTTAAATTTGTAAACATGAATTACCGGTTAACTAGGAACACCTTCAGGCAAGTATACCCTAGTCAAGTTGTAGTATAGTATATGGTAAATCAAGGTCATCCCAAGAGACTTGGTTGCACTACAAGTGTCGTTTGTTTGTTTAAGCAAGTAACAAGTTGATGGTTATGATTGTCACATATCAAACCAACAAGAAAAGCAATATAAGAACAAGCACATATCAAGGTCATGGTTATGATTGTCACGGATCAAACCACTAAGAAAAAGCACACAAAGAACATACATGTTTAGACAAATGATCACAAGGATATTAGGATGTTTAGTTTGGAAAACATATTATCAAAGATAGAACCTATAATAATAGTTTAGTGTTTTATAAATCAAATGTGCATAAGCCTCAATCAAATGGTCATGTCATGAGCCTTATACCAACAACAACAAAGAATCCCTTTCGGCCTTAGACTTTGATGTTATTAATTTGTGAAGTTCCATTTACTTGAAAGATAATGATAACACATATTCAAAAGATTCCTTTCGGCCTTAATCCAAATTAAACCTTTACTTGTTATGTTTATTAATTCTCTTGCACAATCGTCACAAAGTACAAGACCAAAATCATTTGTCACTAATGAATTAAAACTAACCATTGTTAAGAATAATTTCGTCCATTGAACTCAACAATGATCAACCAAAACAATAAACAAGAACAAGTTCCAATTCAACCAAATATGATGGTATCAAATTCCAAACAAACACTACAATTATCCAAACATCCTTTTATCACAAGTTCTCATATGAAATAAACAAGTATAAAGACAACATTCACAAGACAATAACACATCACAAGAATCACATAATCAACACAACCAAAGAATAAAACATGAATCATAGAATTCAACATCATAAAAGTAACAAGAGTTTACCCAAAGTAAGATTACATTAGGCAAGGGTGAAGGATTATAGCACTCCGTCAAGCCTCCAATCAACTACAACTTCTAACCATGCATACTTCTGGAAATGGCAGAGGTTTGTGGTCTTTTGTGAGAGATAGGTTGGTGGAAATTCGTCCTTAAGGGTGGAGGCTAGAATTACACACCTTTGGGGAAGGTAAGTTGAGAGAGGGATGGTGTAATAGGTGGAAATTCGTCCATAAGGGTGGAGGCTCGAATTTCACACCTAGAGATGGAGTGGTGGGTGAAAGGGATGAGAAGGATGGAGAAGGGATGATGAAATAAGGTTGCAAAGGCCTCTATTTATACTACTTCCAAGCCTAGGGGTATTCAACGCATTTCTTGCAGGCCAAGGAGATTAGAAGGGACTAGAATACGTGTAGGAATGGACTAGAATCGTTTAGAACATGATTAAAACTTGCTAGGACTCTTATTGATGAAGAAATGGCAGAAACAGGCCCTCCAACCGAATCGGTTGGGCTCCAACCGTTCGGTTGGTGTTCTTGACCACTCTCAAACCAGATCCAGTTGCGGGGCTCTACCAAATGGTTGGAGCAATTTGACAAAATATCATAAGCACCAAAGTTGTAGATCTTTCTCTTAGCTTTCCGTGGCTGTGAACCGGGGGTCAAACGGAGTCCGTATGCAAAAGTTATGGCTAAAATGGTGTAGGTATGTCGAGAACAACGAGTCTTCCAATATGTCTTCGTTTTAGCTTCTTTTCTTCATTTCTTGTTGTACAATAATTCGTACGACCAGGCCTTCGATGGTGATCGAAGGGTATGAGGGGTCATATGCTTGCGCCAAACTTGTGGCCAATCTGCAATAAGAAATAGTAGACACTTCGTTAAGTGATTGCGCAGGGGTTGGGCCCTGAGAACCACCTCTGGCGTGTGAGTAAGTATGTGATATGAGTTGTAAATAATATGATGTATGTGAAATACTGTGTTGAGTGAACAAACCATTGAAATGACTCATCCAACCTATTTATAGGTGATGAAAATAGCTTGGAGAGTGTTAGCACACATTTAGGAGATCATGGGGGGCGTCCCCTGATTTGTGGTAACCGCTAGGGCTTCATCCCCACTATCTCAGACTTGGCGGGGAAGCTAAGGACATAGTGGGAACGTGGGGGAAGACCAAGTCAAGGTTCTTATTTGTCTTGGCATCTTCAAGGGAAGACACCGAAGGGCATAGGCCTTCGGCTGGCGGATTCCCAACTGGTAACCATGTCAATGATGAATGGTTTTACGCCACCAATGACTTATGAAGAAATACTTAGGTCTTCGTAATGCAATTTTGACTGAGGCCGAAGGGGGGGTCCTTCGACCTAATCGGAGGGTACGTCATCAAGCCCCCCAGTCGAAATTGACATGTACGAACAAGAAATATTGCTTACGACTCAGAAATAAGAACGAAACCTGATAAGGTTTTAAAAGGTACCATTTTGAGGGGTCGTTTTAGTCCTTATTTGATCACTTTTGTATCCGTTATTGCTTAATATCGTTCCTTTTCACTTTTTAGGTCTCTTGAAGGCAAAATGCTGGAATGGCACTTATTTGGACGAAAAGGCGCGAATATATAAAGAAAATGGCCAAAGTCAGAATCGAGACACTCACAGTTGCTGAAAACAGAAGGCGACGGCGTTAGGTTCTAATGGTGACGCCGTCCCAAAAATGTTGTGACGGTCCAGAACCCAAAACTCGTATTTTCAAGCGACGACGTCTAGTTGTGAAAGAGTAGGCTGCCGCTACTCAGACGGCCTAGATGCAATCCAGACGACGTCAGAAGCTGAAGAGGACGACGTCACGGACATAAGGTGACGCCGTCGCAAGGTTAACGTGGCCAAGAAGAAACCCTAATGACGGCGACACGACGGCGTCACTAAACATAAGGTGACGCCGTCGCATATGTAATCTTATATATAGAATCCGAATTTTTCAGTCTTGAGAGAGAGTCTTTTGGAGTAAAAACCTAAAACCGAACCTAAGGTGTCTTGTACAGTATTTTAGGGTTTTAAACCCTATCTTACATCAAGATAAGTCTTTACTTCATTAATTCAATTATGTCTTTGATTATTTGTGTGTATGCTTGCATGTTCTCCATGTCCGGCTAATTTATTTGTGTGTTTGCTTAGGAAGTATGAAACTTAATTATTAAATATTGATTGGTTGTTTTTTATCTTAGTTGATATATGATCTAGTAATGCGATAGGTCATTCGTTGTGTACTTAATGCTTGATTCATCTTTGTGAACCTTAGAATATAATTACCTGAGTAGTTGTAGGCTAAACCATCCAAAGAGCGCCTTAGAGTAGGAGTTTATCATCCCTAGTGGGTTTGTAGACTAGACCCTTTGGTAAGTTCAAAGAGTAGGGAGAAACGCATACCCTACAACTTTAGACACACAACGCAACTAAGAATAAGACGTGACAACTCAACCATCAATAGGAGATAATTAAGGAGTAATACAACCTAAGTAAACACATCTTTAAACTATCATACGAGCACACATTAATTAGACATAGACTCCCACAACCTTAGTTTAGATAATTAGATAATAGTAGAGTAATCGGTAGAAATACCAACCCCCCAAATCCAATACCCGAGATTCGTACCTTTCCATTTCATAAAACATAAAAATACAAAAAATAATCTTCCTCAATCTTAACCTTAGCGTAGTAACTCCTTACTAGCATTCCTATTCCCCTAGAGAACGATATCAATACCCGTGGCTTACCCTAATTACTACACTACAACGATTAGGTTCACTGCCTAGGGTGTTATAAAACTTGCTCGAAGAAAAGGAAGTTTCCTTGACCCCGAACGACGCGTGTAGCGTTATCAAGTTTTTGGCGCCGCTGCCGGGGAATAGAATAGCTAGTTAGTAGTCCACCTCGTTTAGGTTCTTTGCTTGATTCCTATCAAGTAAATTTTTTCTCATTTTTAGCTTTCTCTTAGTCTATCCCCCTTCTTCGTGACCTTTGTTCGTAATCCCATCACTCTTCATCATGGAGAATGATAACCAACCACCACTTAATAACCCAACACAAAAAAATTCAATGTCACTCAAAACCCAACCCAATAACCAACACAACCGTCGAAGCCGCTATGTGAGTAGAAACATCGACCTTCAGGATTTGCGATAGTACAATTAGGGAAGCTGTTGAGAAAGTAGTCAGCGCTGCTATAGTTGGCTCTATGATTAGCAGTAATTCGGAAAATGGCATGATAAACAACAACGTAGACGTGGAAAATAGTGCTTACTTCAATCTTTACCCCACTAAGGAAGAGATTGCGTACCATCAATACATAATCGATAATCCACGATCACCTATCATTAGGATATGCCCAAAGATTAGGAGGGGAAATCCCTGGAACCTAAAAATCCCCTGTATGATCGGGTATAAGAGTGTCGACCACGCTTACATAGATATGGAATCCCCCATCAATGTAATGTCATCTGCTGTCTACAATGACATTATGAATGAGCGACTCAATATTAGGAGAGACCCTAAGTATCCGGGAGGAGTTTGCAACTTTGTGGGAAGAGTCAAGGACGTGCATTTCTTCATAGGAAATTTCACCTTCCTAGTTGATTTTATGGTCCTAGAAGATGTAGGATGCGTCATTGACTATAGCTTATCCTTAGTGCTAGGGAAACCGTTTGTTGAAACATCTAGAATGAGCCATAACAAGCATGATGGAACAATTAGATTCAAGGAAGGAACCGATGAGATCACCTATAGGATGCCTTGGAAAACAACTGAGTATGGCCACTTGTCCATTTATGATCGAGACAACATCAAAGCTTTTGAGGACAAAAGTAAGGAAGATGTTGAAAAAGGTTATAAATTCATGTGGGAAAGAAGGAGGCATTATTATAAGGATTGCTTGACTTTAGGGCCTAGGTATAGAGTCGATGAAGATTTTGTCAACATGATAGAATTCTCATTGAGGATGCGTGAGGAAACGTAGGAGCACGACTATGAGTCTAGCTACAAGACTCTTAAATAAAGAAAAGCGCTTCGTGGGAGGCAACCCATGTTTAATTGTTTGCTTGTTCCTCATGTTTAAATTTGTAAAAATGCTTTATTTTGTTTTTAACTTCGTCTTAATTGCATATAAAGGTATTTTACATAAGGGATAAGTGTAGGGAGGATTACACACGTTTTCAAAAGAAACGTAAACATGAGAATAACAATTAACTAAAAGATATTTATGTATGTTTGTTCGAGTCAAATGCTTGTATCGAGTCATAATGGATGTTTTGCAGAAATTTCTCCAGATTCTAAAGATGTAAATTTTCCAGAATTTTTTCCAGAAAATCGCAGACCAGTTTTTGTCAGGATAACCTGACGGCGTCAGGATTGCAACCTGACGGCGTCAGGAAGGAGTAAAAACATCAGATTACTTTTTTCTCGTTTTCTGAGCCACTTATAAATTTTTGGAATTTTCCAGGTCTTAATTTTCTTAGAAATTCTGTAAACATCCATTCCACAAGCATTATATCCTAGTTTAAATCGAGTCTTATATATATTATTACCTCCGATTTTACGCGAAGGTTTCGTTTGTTTTCTTCAAGTGTGCAGGTTTAGTTTGTCAAGAAGAAGTTACATAAGATTGGAAGGAGCTTTTCACGCAATGATTCTTCTTGAAAAGAATTTAACCACTACTTCACACACGGATCCTACTGAGCTAATCAGGGGAGTATTAGTTTCTTTCATTTTTAATTACCTTCTTTTATCATAACTTTGATACTTTCGGGGAACATTGGGGACAATGTTCAGTTTAAGTGTAGGGAGGGAAAATAAAATGGGAACTTTGAAACTATGCTTATCCTTGATTATTTGCTTTGTCCAATTGTGATTGTGTAATAAACCATGAGAAAATGTCGGTTAGGGTAATTTTGGAACCAAATTTAAATTTTTTTATGACATATAGGAGTGGGCCATTAGTCTTAACAAAAGCGTCTCATGGATAGGAAGTTGCATGACTAGCACAAAAACCCTTTACCACCCAAATTCCACCAAAATGTGAGGATCGCCCTTAGATTAGTATGAATTAAAGCATTCATCTTCAATGCTTAGAGTGTGAACCGATAGTATATTAGATTCTAGAACTTGTTTTGTGATGCATTCCGAGATCGCAAGTGAGGCTACACTTGTGTAGTTAGGAATAACTAAATGATAAGAGGCATTAGGATAATCCTTGTTTGATACCCGTAATATAATTACTTCTTCCACATCGGTTGAGTAATTCCCCCACACCCTTTGCGTTGTACTCATCTTTAGTACACGATACCCCTAGTTAACCCCTCAGAGCCTATCCTTTTCGCGGTTCTCGTGATGTTTCGGTTTTTCCGGAATATCAATGAAGAGTATTGTTTACACCCCACCCCCAAATATACACCCAAATCGCCTTATCCTACCTCTTATGCACTCACTTTTAGTGCAAATGTTTGTTATCACCCTAAACCCTTAGTTCAATTATCTAGTTGCTTGCATAAGTTGCTAAGTCGAGTCATATCCTTTGTATACAGTTTTGGGACGATTGGGATTCATGGGAAAAGTTAAGATTTATGAAATAACGGGAAGGGAACGTTAAAAATTTAAATTCCCTTTGTTTGCGTAATAATGTACCCCAAGTGTTTTGATCTTTTCAATTCGGGTCAAATTAGTGTTAGAATAATAAAAACTCAAGTGTAGGGATGTGCCTATAAATCCCTATTATTTTGATGTTACCGTAGAGGATGGTAGAGTAAAAGTGTATGAATGAAAAAAAAAAAAAAAAAAAAAAAAAGGGCTACCATCCTACATCTATCCTTTGAATTTATGTTTGTTTATTTCAGTTACCTAGAGTTTTAGAGTGTCGAGTCTTGGCTTAGCAACGCCATTCTTCATATGCAGTTAACATAAAGATTTTTGACTTGCCACCACTAAATAGCCTATCCCACCAAACCCTTGTTTCCCTACCGTAAGCCTAACATTACAACCCTTTAAAAGACCTCTTTGATAGTCTTTCCTAGGTGCTTACGCCAAAGCGATGAAGGTTTGATCTATTCTCAAGCCTATGGTAATCTATGTACTAGGACCGGTTAATGAGTGTTTATCTTCCATTTGTTATTTGTTATATTTCATATATACACCCGAGAGAGATGTGAGTATCCAAACACCACATGTGAGGTGCTAGTATGTAATTTCCGTGCTTGTTATGACTTTTGCGGGGCTTATATGTGTTGTGGACCGTTTTGAATTAACGCTTCATGACCCCTAACTTATAAATTAATTGGCTAAAAGCACATTTGCTTGAGGACAAGCAAATAACAAGTGTAGGGATATTTGATAAGGTTTTAAAAGGTACCATTTTGAGGGGTCGTTTTAGTCCTTATTTGATCACTTTTGTATCCGTTATTGCTTAATATCGTTCCTTTTCACTTTTTAGGTCTCTTGAAGGCAAAATGCTGGAATGGCACTTATTTGGACGAAAAGGCGCAAATATATGAAGAAAATGGCCAAAGTCAGAATCGAGACACTCACAGTTGCTGAAAACAGAAGGCGACGGCGTCAGGTTCTAATGGTGACGCCGTCCCAAAAATGTTGTGACGGTCCAGAACCCAAAACTCGTATTTTCAAGCGACGACGTCTAGTTGTGAAAGAGTAGGCCGTCGCTACTCAGACGGCCTAGATGCAATCCAGACGACGTCAGAAGCTGAAGAGGACGGCGTCACGGACATAAGTTGACGCCGTCGCAAGGTTAACGTGGCCAAGACGAAACCCTAATGACGGCGACACGACGGCGTCACTAAACATAAGGTGACGCCGTCGCATATGTAATCTTACATATATAGAATCCGAATTTTTCAGTCTTGAGAGAGAGTCTTTTGGAGTAAAAACCTAAAACCGAACCTAAGGTGTCTTGTACAGTATTTTAGGGGTTTAAACCCTATCGTACATCAAGATAAGTCTTTACTTCATTAATTCAATTATGTCTTTGATTATTTGTGTGTATGCTTGCATGTTCTCCATGTCCGGCTAATTTATTTGTGTGTTTGCTTAGGAAGTATGAAACTTAATTATTAAATATTGATTGGTTGTTTCTTATCTTAGTTGATATATGATCTAGTAATGTGATAGGTCATTCGTTGTGTACTTAATGCTTGATTCATCTTTGTGAACCTTAGAATATAATTACCTGAGTAGTTGTAGGCTAAACCATCCAAAGAGCGCCTTAGAGTAGGAGTTTATCATCCCTAGTGGGTTTGTAGACTAGACCCTTTGGTAAGTTCAAAGAGTAGGGAGAAACGCATACCCTACAACTTTAGACACACAACGCAACTAAGAATAAGACGTGACAACTCAACCATCAATAGGAGATAATTAAGGAGTAATACAACCTAAGTAAACACATCTTTAAACTATCATACGAGCACACATTAATTAGACATAGACTCCCACAACCTTAGTTTAGATAATTAGATAATAGTAGAGTAATCGGTAGAAATACCAACCCCCCAAATCCAATACCCGAGATTCGTACCTTTCCATTTCATAAAACATAAAAATACAAAAAATAATCTTCCTCAATCTTAACCTTAGCGTAGTAACTCCTTACTAGCATTCCTATTCCCCTAGAGAACGATATCAATACCCGTGGCTTACCCTAATTACTACACTACAACGATTAGGTTCACTGCCTAGGGTGTTATAAAACTTGCTCGAAGAAAAGGAAGTTTCCTTGACCCCGAACGACGCGTGTAGCGTTATCAAAACCTCCCTTTCGTCACAACAACGAACGAAGAAGAAAAGTCTTGCTCATATTGACCGTAATTAATGCAACTAATTATCTTAACCACCCCTTTTCCTCGGTAAAAGAGAACGTCCTTTCAAAATTTAAAAGAGTTTTGGAATCCGGTGGTTATGGGATAAGTAATTACACGTGTAGGGCCGAGATTTCTCACCTTATAGGGTATATAATCAGTAAAACCCTAACAAAGTTTATTTCTCCCCCAAGTTTTTCACCTACCAAAACCTCTTCCGATCAAGCCTTCGATCAAACAAGGTAAAGTGCTCCTTCTTCTCTGTATTTCAAATACATTGTTGTGTTCTTTAGAAGGCTCCATGTCTACCAATAAAAAATTTGTGATAAAACAACAAGGTTGCACACTAACCAGGGAGGAGCTTAAAGCGTTCCTCAATGATTACCCTATTCCAAAGGAACATAAAATCATGCTACCGAGTAAAATCAAGGGATATTTGATGCCCCTGAGAATTATGTAGGCCTGTATACCCATGCTTTCACCACTTCCAACCTTAGGATACCTTTGCATCCTTCGATCTTAGAATTCCTCCAATATTATGAGGTGCACATTTCTAGGTTCAACCCTTTTGGCCTAGCCAAGCTTACAACATACATTGTTATGTGCAAAGCTTATGGGTTCGAACCATCCTTGACTGTGCTTAGGGGTTTTCTGAATCTATACCCGGGAGGAGATTGGTTGACCTTATCCAAAAGGGGTGAAATGGATGTGCCCATTCTGATAGATAGACCTTTTACGAACATAAGGAACTGGAAAGGAAAATTCTTTTATATCCAAAATACAATTATCCCTCCAGCATACTCTGCATTGTTAAACCCAAACTTTCAATATGATGAGAAAAGATTCAACGATCCATTGCCCTATACTGTGAGAAGAAACCCTTTGTATCAGCGTTTGGCTCGTCATCCAGCTGACTGCCAAACATTCCCTGAGCCAATCCTCTTCATGGCTGGCATTGCTGAAAGATGGGAGGGGTCTCCTTTGGTACCTGAAATTATTTGTGATGGAGAAAGTATGTAATTTTTTGATAAAAATAAAAAATAAAAACTTATCTTTCTGATATTTATCTTATTTGCTTCTTTGTGCAGAGATGTCGTTCAGGAACTTTGTTATAGCTGGTGGTGCAAAGGAGGTAAGCTTCCTTCCAAAGAATCCCCAAGAGACAAGCTATGGCATGGGCTCCCCATCAGTGTTTATAAACAACATTGATGTGGACGCCCAGCCCATCGAGCCTGTATCATCTGCTCCTCCGTCAAAGGAACCCATAGATGTAGAAGATCAACTTGTGGAGAACGTTGCTGACTCTGACGAACCAGTCTTCGAAGGACAGCTGGCCATCGTAGGACCCTCCGGCATAGGTGAGAGGGTCCGAAGCAGGAAAGGTGGCAGTGCTAAAGCTGTGAAGTATGATTCTAAGAGGAAGCTTATCCTACCTACTCCTCCTTCTCGAACTACCAGGCAAAAGAGTGCCCAGGGTAAGGCTGTGGTATTTCCAGCCATCGAAGGGCCCAGCGGTGATGATATTCATGGTAATGTTTCATACTTGTAACAAAAAATTAAATACCACCAATAATATGTTAACACATTCATATATGCTGCAGGACTTCCTGATATGAAAGAACTTCCTTCTCCCCTATCTTGTCACCAACTAGTGAGTAATGTAATCCCACCCAAGTGGAAAGGGGTGATGCATAACATGTCCATAGAAAGGCTCTGCGACCTTCATGACAAAAGCTATATCCGCCAGTGCATGCTAAACAATCAGCTCAATGCTAGGACAAGGGAATTGCTCTGTGCTGTCTCAAAAGCTCGAGAAGAAATGGATGTTATGCTGAGAAGGGAGAAGGCTAGGGATCAAAAGTATGCAGACCTGGAGAAGAAGTGTGAAGATGCCTTGGAGGATTTTGACAAGAATCCCTTGGTGCAAGATCTCAGAGCTGAGAATGAAAAGCTCAAAGGTCAGCTGGCAACGAGCGAGGCTGAATGCAGCAGGCTAACTGTCAAAGGCTCAATGGTCGTTGGCTATAAGGAGCAGATATATGTTCTTTCATCCAAGTGTGGAGGCCTCGAACAAGAAAGGGTGAAGTTGCTGGACCAAGAGATCAAGCTCCGAGAGAAGGTGGATGGGTTAAACCTTCGTCTGAAAATGATGAAGAAGGACAGGGTGGACCTGGTAAGCAAGGTGATCCCCTATGTTGCTATGGAACTTTACCATAGCGATGATGTGGGAATTGCCATTGGGAATGTGGTGAATGCTGCCATTTTCCATGCTAAGTGTACCACTTTGGAGGATATAGCCAAGACTGGGGAACCGGTGATGCTGGAAAAAGTTCCTTACTACAGGGCAACTCATGAAAAAGAGTATGATAATGCAGGTAATCAATTAACTGCCTTAGAGTTCCCTTTCCTTGCAGATGTGACGAAGGACCCAGCGGCCTCAATTGAGGACCTGCTGGCCAAGAAGCCAAGGACAGTCCAGCCTCCATCTTCCTCCAAGAAGACTCCATCACCAAAGGTTCCCTCTCCGGGTTCAGCTGATCCCAGTCATTCCAAGGTTTGATGAAGGCAACCATGTGGTTGTAATTTGATCCCCAGGGTGGTGTGTACCCTATTCTAAAACAATTGTATGTGTTCCTTTCCAGGCTTCGTGCCTGATGAAACAGTTAATATGTGGTATGTGTGATGTAGGCTACAGCCTAAGACAATATTTTATTTTGTTGGATCGTCAAGGCTACGGCCTGTTTTAGACTAGTTAGACTAGTCAGTAATCTACATTGAAGCCACTAGGGCTTCGAATTTTTCCATGTGTGATTCTTCTCTTTTTATTTTTACTTGCGTAAAAAATATTTTTCACAACCTAAGGCGTATGGTAGATGCATAGCCTCATTGTGTGTAGTTACTTCACCAAGAATATTAGCAATCGTATAATTTAACTGCTGACAGAGGGTCGCGACCCACTCCGTCCTGATCCTTTGGACAGCGAAAGGCTTAAAATACCTTAAGGCCATATAGGAAAGTTAATGTGAAGTTGAGATGGATGTTATGCATATGAGCAAGACATGTTATGTAGTCTTTGTACATCCCTTCGACATTGAAACTTATAAAGCGACTTGGTGGGCAAATCTTTGTTGTATTGAATGAAACAAGAGATTTGAGGGAAATGTGTTATTATCATTAAGTCGGTAGGGAGGATTACATCATTTTAAGAAATGAATACTAGACGCCTACCATTAATGCTTCTTTCCCCAAGTGAGAAGAATGCAAATACATTGATTGAAAGCAAAATAGAGAATGTCCTTAGACATTGTAAGTTTCATACGTAGAACTTACGAAGGTTAGTGCCATTCCAGGTACTATCAATAACGTCTCCATCCAGGGTTTCCAGCTTGTAGGCTCCGTTGCCATATGCTTCCTGAAAAATGTAGGGCCCTTCCCACGTAGGTCTTAGTTTACCCTGGTACTCAGCTTTACTTGCGCTGTTGAGTCGAAGGACGTATTCCCCTGGTTTGAAGATCGAAGGCCGAACCCGACTGTTGTAGTATCTTTCAATTTTTTGCTTATGGATAGCCTCCCTGATTGAGGCTATTTCCCTTCATTCTTCGAGTAGGTCTAGGTTGCTGCGGAGCCTTTCTTCGTTGTCTGCAGCCTCAAAGTTCATGACTCTTTATGTTTCGATACTTACGTCCGAAGGGATGATAGCTTCTGTGCCATATGTCAAGCTAAAAGGTGTCTCCCCATGACTTGACTTTGTATGCGTTATGTGAGCCCAAAGTACTTGAGGTAGTTCATCTACCCAACCATGATGACTGTAACCCAGCCTTCATTCTATTCCTTCTATGATGTCTCTGTTGGTAACTTCCACTTGTCCGTTACCTTGAGGATGGTAGACGGAAGTGAAGGATTGTTTGATATTCAGGCCTCGGCAAAACACTGGGAATACCCCTTTCGCGAACTGCTTCCCATTATCTGAAATGATGATGTGAGGTATTCCGATCCGACAGATAATATGCTCCCATACCAACTTTTCCATGTGCCTTCCTGTGGTGGATGCCAAAGGTTTTGCTTCCACCCATTTAGAGAAATAGTCGATGGCTATGACCAAGAACTTTACTCCTCCTGGAGCAACTGGCAGAGGACCTACAATATCTATCCCCCATTGGCTGAAAGGCCATGCAGAGTTTACAGAGGTCATATCTTGTTTTGGTAGCCTTGGAACCCTTGAGTGAACTTGACAACCTTCACATTTCTGAATGATGTCAACGGCGTCCCTGTGCATCGAAGGCCAATAATACCCGACCCTCATGATTTTAGAAACAACGGAGCGGGGTCCTGCGTGAAGCCCACAGGATCCTTCATGTACTTCTTGAATGATGTTGGCGGCTTGCCTAGGCCCTACACAGCGTAGCCATGGGGAAAGAAAAGATCTTCGGTATAAGTAGTTCCCCATGATCCTATACTGTGATGCTTTGATGCGGACCTTTCGAGCTAATTTCTGGTCCTCCGGCAGTATACCACTTATTAGATACTCTCTAATTGGAGTCATCCAATTTGAGTCCTCCTCTTGTATCACGTCGGACACTTCCTTTCGGACAATGGACCTATCTGCCAACACTTCGACCAGAATTTCTTTAGTTAAATGAGCAAATGCCATTGATGCCAGTTTTCTAAGGGCATCCGCCTTCTTATTTTGGTTTCTCCGAACATGATCTATGTTGTAGGATATGAACCCTTCGAGCATTTCCTTGGCTTTATCCAGGTATTGCTTGATCACAGGTTGCCTTGCCTCGTAAGAGCCTTTTATCTGATTGGCTACGAGTTGTGAATCAACGAAGATAGCCAAGTCTTCTACTTCCATGTCTTTGGCCAGTCGGAGGACTGCTAGCAAGGCTTCATATTCCGCTTCATTGTTCGTAGCGTCGAATTCAAAACGGAGTGCGTAAGTATACTCCTTCCCTTTGGGATCAACAAGCACGAGACCTGCGCCAGAACCATCGGAGCTGGAGGCTCCGTTAGTATAAAGTTTCCACCCTTCGCTTGCCTTATCAGGCTTCTTTTCAACAACCTTTGTGTCATGTTTCGGTTCGGAGGGTGTTTCTGCTAAAAAGTCTGCCAATATTTTCCCTTTGATCGAGTTTCTGCCCTTGTATTCAATATCATGCTCTCCTAGCTCGATATCCCATTTAGCTATCCTTCCAGATTTCTCCGGCGTCGAAAGTATCTGCTTAATTGGCTTGTCAGTAAGTACGGTTATGGGGTGAGCTTGGAAGTACCTTCGAAGGCGTCTCGCAGCATGGACCAAGGCCAAAATTAGCTTCTCCAATGCTGGATAATTTAGTTCAGCTCCCTGTAGAACCCTACTAACGAAGTAGATAGGGATTTGCTTCTTCTCCCTTTCTGCCAATAACACCGCGCTGATGCTTTCGAAGGAGGCTGCGATATACATGAATAACACTTCGCCTTTGATTGGGGCTGTAAGTGTAGGTAGAATAGCCATGAAATCCTTGAGCTTTTGGAAGGCTGCTTCTGCATCTATACTCCACTAGAACGTCTTTTTGTCCGTGCATCCTTTGAGCGTTTTGAAGAACGGCAAAGATCTATCTGCACCCTTCGATAAGAACCTGCTGAGGGCTGCTAGCTTTCCGTTAAGACTTTGCACTTCCTTTATGGACTTAGGAGGGTTCAAATCCGTGATCGCCTTGACCTTCGAAGGATTGGCCTTAATACCCTGCTTGGTGATCAGATGCCCCAAAAGTTGTCCTTCTTCCACACCGAAGGAACACTTTTTGGGATTTAATTTCATGTTGATGGCGCGAAGCTGATCGAAGGTTTCCTTAATGTCGGAGAGCATATCCTCCTTCGATCTACTCTTGATGACCATATCATCTACGTATGCCTCTAGATTCCTACCTATCTGCTTGTGGCAGGCTTTGTCCACTAATCGTTGGTAGGTAGCACCTGCATTTTTCAAACCAAAAGGCATCTTTTTGTAACAATAAACGCCTTTTCGTTTAAAAAAGGTTGTCTTCTCTTCGTCTTCTTCCGCCATTTGTATCTGATGGTAACCCTTATAAGCGTCTAGGAAACACTTTAGCCGAAATCCTGACAAGGATTCCACCTTCCAATAAATCTCTGGCAGAGGGTAGCAGTCCTTCGGGCAAGCTTTGTTAATATCTGTGAAGTCTACGCACATTCTCCATCCTCCATCATGCTTCTTGACCATCACTGGGTTGGCTACCCAAGTTTGATACTTCACCTCTCTGAGTATGCCTGCTGCCACGAGCTCGTCCACCTCTTTGCATGCGGCGGCATTTCTTTCAGAAGCCAAGCTTCGACGCTTTTGTTTAATGGGTTCAATATGTTTGAACTCAGTGAGCTTGTGTTCAGTTCCGAAGGGCTTTCCGTCTATGGTGAGAGTTTTGGGGACCCCCGTCATGTCAGAGTAGGTCCATGCGAAGACATCTGCATTAGCACGAAGTACCTTTTCCAATTCTGCTTTATAGGAGGTTGGGAGCTGCTTTTCGATTACCACTGTCTGATCGGGGTAGAGATCATTTACCATAATGCGTTCTTCAGCGTCAGTACAACTGAGAACATCCTTTGGAGGCTCTGTCGAAACCTGCTTGATCCTTTTGCCTACTTCCGTAGGCTCCTTCACCTTATAGCTGGAGAAAACCGTTCCAATGCCGAAAGGTTTTTGGAATTTGATCGCGGCATGTATGGTGGAGACAACGATACCCATCTTCTGAATTGATGTTCTCCCTATCAATAGGTTGTAGGGAGATTCTGACCTTACGATCGTGAAAATCAGAGTTTCTGTTCTTTTTAGCCTTCCTTCTCCGATCGTAACCTCTAGAGGGACTTCTCCCAAAGGCCATGAGTGTTCCCCTGAGAACCCCACTAAGGGTACCTTCGAATCAACTCTCTTCGACCTTATCGAAGGTTTGAGCTTTAGAAAACATCGTTCGTAGATAACTTCGCAAGAGCTACCGTAGTCGAGGTAGGCCCTGTTTACTTCTCTGTTGGAAATCAAGACTTTGATGACCACGGGGTCATTTGAAAGAACTTTCCCTATGATTGAAGGAAAAGTGACATCTCCTACTCCGCACAAGGCTTCCTCCGCTTCTTTCCTCTTCAAAACAGAGTCATCCTTGTATACCATGAGGATGGGTGCTTCGGCAAGTGTGGTATCTTTCCCCAACTGTGTTTCTGAGGCTTTGTCTTTACCTCTTATTATACCCTTCACCAAATGTCCCAATTGACCGGACTTTACGGCCTCTTCTATCTGCTTCTTGAGTTCTCTGCAATTATTGGTGTCGTGTCCGTAATCGTCATGGAAGTAGCAAAATTTGGAAGTATCTCTGGGCCTTCCTTTGTTTGCCAAGCGAGGAGGAGGATCAAAGGCCTTCGCAGCCTTTTCCGTAGCAAGTATCTCTCTTGGAGATTTAGACAGATTAGCCAAGAGCCCATGGTTGATGTTTTTGTGGTACGGTGTAAACCTGTCCTTATTTTTGTGTTTGTTCCTTGACTGATAAGGTTTTAAAAAGTACCTTTTTGAGGGGTCGTTTAAGCCCTTATTTGATCACTTTTGTATCTGTTATTGCTTAATATCGTTCCTTTTCACCTTTTTAGGTCTCTTGAAGGCAAAATGCTGGAATGGCACTTATTTGGACGAAAAGGCGCGGATATACGAAGAAAATGGCCAAAGTCAAGAATCGAGACACTCAAGCTGCTGAAATAAAAGGGGACGGCGTCAGGTGTTATTTGCGACGCCGTCGGAGCACTTTTGTGACGGCTCAGTAGCCAAATTGCTTTTTTACACTTGACGGCGTCAGAAAGCCGACGGCGTCACAACCACAAGGTGACGCCGTCACAAGCCGATCAAGACTATCACAGCATGCGCGCGAAGTAGTTGATATTGTTTTGGCCATAACTTTTGCATACGAACTCGGATTTAGGTGGTTCAAAAGCCCACGCGAACGGAACGAGAAAATCTACAATTTGCTGAAAAAATGGTCGTGATGCCGTCACTCTATAAGTGTGACGCCGTCACTCTTTGCCGACAGAAAATCTGCCTATAAATATAACATTATAACTTCACTTTTTGTAGGCTCTAAACCCTAACTCCGATTCCAGGGTTTAGATAGGTGTTTTTCCAGTAACTTTGAAGGTTTCAATCACTCCAAAAACATCTTATGATGGTTTGTTGATTATATCTTAATCCATATATTCAATTTATCATTATGTCTCTTCTATGTTTGATTGATTGTGTGTATGATTGCATGTTCTCCATGTCCGGCTAATTTACTTGTGTGTTTGCTTAGGGAATATGAAACTTAATTATTGAATATTGATTGGTTGTCTCTTATCTTAATTGTTAATGATCTAGTAGTGCGATAGGTCATTCGTTGTGTAATTAATGCTTGATTAAATCTTTGTGAACCTTAGAATATAACTCCTTGAGTAGTTGTAAGCTAAACCATCCAAAGAGTGCCTTAGAGTAAGAGTTTATTATCCCTAGTGGGTTTTGTAGACGAGACCCTTTGGTAAGTTCAAAAAGTTAGGGAACATACGCATACCCTACGACCTTAGACACACAACGCGATTAAGAATAAGGACGTGACAATTCAACCACCAATAGGAGATAATTAAGGAGTAATAAAACCTAAGTAAACACATATTTAAATCATCATACGAGCACACAACAATAGACATACATTATCCTTAGCTTAGTTAATTAGATAAGTAGAGCAATTGGTAGAAATACCAACCCCCAAATCCAAACCCCGAGATTCGTACCTTTCCATTTCATAAAATATAAAAATATAAAAATACAAAAATAATCATCCCTCACCTTTAGACTTAAATTGACATACACTTCAGCCTAACGACACTATTCCCCTAGAGAACGATATCAATACCCATGGCTTACCCTAATACTACACTACAACGATTAGGTTCACTGCCTAGGGTGTTGAAAAACTTGCTAGACGAAAAGGAAGTTCCTTTGACCCCGAACGCGCTGCGTAAGCGTATCAAGTTTTTGGCGCCGCTGCCGGGGAATAGTTATTGTTTTGGCTTGATTTCTATGTCGTTTAGGTCTACTCACAAGATTCCTATCAAGTGAGATTTTTTCTTTTTATTAGCTTCCTTGTAGCCTATCCCCCTTCTTTGTGTTTGTGTTCGTAAAACCATTTTCATTTGTCACTATGGCAAGTGAAGTAGCATTTGAATCCTTAACAAATGAGGAACAATTGAATTTCGCAAGTTGGTTTGGTTTTTATTGTTCTGATAAATTTGTGAGTGATCTTAAAGATATCCAAAAGAATAAGGGTGTAAGATTGGATGGATTTGATGTATTTTGTGTTTGTGTGGCTTCTATTCAACGATCGTTGTCAAGATCAACTCCTTTTAGTGACACCATCTTTAGAATTTTTCAGAAAAGCCTCCTATGCATAAACCTTCAGTTGTTACAACTTGAGGAAATGGATAAGAAGGATTTATCTAACCTTAGGCATCATGATCAAAAAGACCTAGTTTTTAAGAACATGAAACCTAAACCCAAACAAGATTGTGAGATGGTTGAAGCTAAAATACCTAGTTGCATGTGTGGGATAGATTTCAAACATTTAGGAGATCTAGATATAATGGAGAAAAAGGTGGGAACTCCAAGCCCACAAGCCCTACCATCACTTGAGGAACACACATCACATATAACTTCCCCGGAAGAAGTAGAAGAGACTATAGGAGCCCCAATTGATAGAGAACCTTTGGACCAAACGCCACTAGAGAATGTAGGTTTAGATGCTTGTTGTCATGACCTCTCTCTTAGTCCTAGGGAAGTTCCTAATTTTGATGAACCGGAGCCTCAACCAAAAACCTTACCCAATGTTCCGTCTTCAGATGTGAATCTTGGAATTGAATTAGGCCCCAATCCACCCATCAAAATAGATAGTCCGGGTAGTTGCTTGATAAAGGTGGTAGATTCTAGGCCATATATAGTGGAAGCTAATATAGGAGTAACCCATGACCTTACACACTTATATCACCCATTCATGGTTGATAACAAGAAACACTATGGGTTTAAACCGGGTTTATTAGGTCAAGATGGATCCTTAACTAAGAATCTTTTGAAGTTGATAGAAGATGATCCATTTTTAGGAGGGAGATTTGATTCACCCGCTACACCAATAAACTTAGATAAGGTTATAATGAATGGAGCACACTCCTTTAAGCATATAAATCACCCATTACCCTCTCCTCATGTAGCAAATTTCCACCCTAAGGGTGTGTATTGCTACTATCACCCGCACTTAAACTTAAGTGTAGGAAAAACTTCCCCTTTAACTGTTAAATAAGGGTAGAGTCAGGCTCGTGACTCGAACAAAAACAAGCGCTTCTTGGGAGGCAACCCATGTGTATTTGTTTTTCATTTTCATTTGTGTGTCGTATATCTTTTATTAATTGTTTATTCTCATGTTTGAATTTGTAAAAATGCTTTAGTTTGTCTTTAACCTCGTCTTAATTACATATAAAGGTATTTTACATAAAGGATAAGTGTAGGGAGGATTACACACATTTTCAAAAGAAACGTGAACATGAGAATTACAATTATTTAAAATATATATATGTGTGTTTGTTAGAGTCAAATGCTTGTATTGAGTCATAATGGATGTTTTGCAGGAATTTTTCCAGATTCTAAAGATATAAATTTTCCAGAATTTTTTCAGAAAATCGCAGACCAGTTTCTGTCAGGATAACTTGACGGCGTCAGGATCACAACCTGACGGCGTCAAGAGGAGTAGAAACTGCTTACTACTTTTTCTCGTTTTCTGTGCTACTTATAAATTTTTGGAATTTTCCAGGTCTTAATTTTCTAAAAAATCTGCAAACATCTATTCCACAAGCATTATATCCTATTTAAGTATGGAAATACATCTTGTTGAGATTTTTGTTTGTTCGGTTTGATGCGTTGGGTTGTTTGTTTTCTTCAAGTGTGCAGGTTTAATTTACCAAGAAGAAGATACATAAGATGAGAAGAAGCTTTTAACGCTAACGTTCTTCTTGAAGAAGGATTTAACCACTACTTCACACACGGATCCTACCGAGCTAATCAGGGGAGTACTAGTTTCTTTCGTTTTTAATTACCTTCCATTATCATAGCTTTGATACTTTCGGGGAACATTGGGGACAATGTTCAGTTTAAGTGTAGGGAGGGAAAATAAAACGGGAAATTTGAAACTATGCTTATCCTTGATTATTTGCTTTGTCCAATTGTATTTGTGTAATAAACCATGAGAAAATGTCGGTTAGGGTAATTTTAGCACCAAATTTAAAATTTTTCATGATATATAGGAGTGGGCCATTAGTGTTAACAAAAGCGTCTCACGGATAGGAAGTTATATGACTAGCACAAAAACCCTTTACCACCTAAATTCCACCCAAAATGTGAGGATCGCCCTTAGATTAGTAGGAATTAAAAGCATTCATCTTTAATGCTTAGAGTGTGAACCGGTAGTATATTAGATTCTAGAACTTGTTTTGTGATGCATCCCGAGATCGCAAGTAAGACTACACTTGTGTAGTTAGGAATAACTAAATGATAAGAGGCATTAGGATAACCCTTGTTTGATACCCGTAATATAATTACTTCTTCCACCTCGGTTGAGTAATTCCCCCACACCCTTTACGTTGTACTCATTTTTAGTACACGATACCCCTAGTTAACCCCTCAGAGCCTATCCTTTTCGTGGTTCTCGTAATGTTTCGGTTTTTCCAGAATATCAATAAAGAGCATTGTTTACACCCCACCCCCAAATGTACACCCAAATCGCCTTAGCCTACCTTGTATGCACTCACTTTTAGTGCATTATTGTTATCACCCTAAACCCTTAGTTCAATTATCTGGTTGCTTGCATGAGTTGCTAAGTCGAGTCATATCCTTTGTATACAGTTTTGGGACGATTGGGATTCATGGGAAAAGTTAAAGTTTATGAAATGACGGGAAGGGAACGTTAAATTCAAATTCCCTTTGTTTGCGTAATAATGTACCCCAAGTGTTTTGATCTTTTCAATTCGGGTCAAATTAGTGTTAGAGTAATAAAAACTCAAGTGTAGGGATATGCCTATAAATCCCTATCATTTTGATGTTACCATAGAGGATGGTAGAGTAAAAGTGTATTAAAAAAAAATATATAGTGAAAAAAAAAAAACATACGGGCTACCATCCTACATCTATCCTTTAAATTTTATGTTTGTTTATTTCAGTTAGCTAGAGTTTAGAGTGTCGAGTCTTGGCTTAGCAACGCCATTCTTTGTATGCATTTAACATAGAGATTTTTGACTTACCACCACTATATAGCCTATCCCACCAAACCCTTTGTTTCCCTACCGTAAGCCTAACATTACAACCCTTTAAAGACCTCTTTGATAGTCTTTCCTAGGTGTTTACGCCAAAGCGATGGAGGTTTGATCTATTCTCAAGCCTATGGTAATCTATGTACTAGGACCGGTTAATGAGTGTTTATCTTCCATTTCCAATTTGTTATATTCCATATACACCCGAGAGAGATGTGAGTATCCAAACACCCCATGTGAGGTGCTAGTATGTGATTTCCGTGCTTGTTATGACTTTTGCGGGGCTTATATTTGTTGTGGACCATTTTGAACGAATGCTTCATGACCCCTAACTTATAAATTAATTGGCTAAAAGCACATTTGCTTGAGGACAAGCAAATACCAAGTGTAGGGATATTTGATAAGGTTTTAAAAGGTACCTTTTTGAGGGGTCGTTTAAGCCCTTATTTGATCACTTTTGTATCCGTTATTGCTTAATATCGTTCCTTTTCACTTTTTTAGGTCTCTTGAAGGCAAAATGCTGGAATGGCACTTATTTGGACGTAAAGGCGCGGATATACGAAGAAAATGGCCAAAGTCAAGAATCGAGACACTCAAGCTGCTGAAATACAAGGGGACGGCGTCAGGTGTTATTTGCGACGCCGTCGGAGCACTTTTGTGACGGCTCAGTAGCCAAATTGCTTTTTTACACTTGACGGCGTCAGAAAGCCGACGGCGTCACAACCACAAGGTGACGCCGTCACAAGCCGATCAAGACTATCACAGCATGCGCGCGAAGTAGTTGATATTGTTTTGGCCATAACTTTTGCATACGAACTCGGATTTAGGTGGTTCAAAATCCCACGCGACCGGAACGAGAAAATCTACAATTTGCTGAAAAATGGTCGTGACGCCGTCACTCTATAAGTGTGACGCCGTCACTCTTTGCCGACAGAAAATCTGCCTATAAATATAACATTATAACTTCACTTTTTGTAGGCTCTAAACCCTAACTCCGATTCCAGGGTTTAGATAGGTGTTTTTCCAGTAACTTTGTAGGTTTCAATCACTCCAAAAACATCTTATGATGTGTTGGATCGATATACTTTAATCAAACTAACTTAACTAGCTTGTTAAGGTTTAATTACCTCGGATAAATCCTAAGTTATTAACAAAGAAACACTGAGCAATCTTTATCAAGTACGCGGAATTTACTTAACAAAGCTAAGAAGAAAAACTTTATTAACAAACTCTAAATCTGCTTATTATGCAGATACTCTAATACAACTCTAAGATAATCGAACTTTTCTCTAAACTCTAATTCGTAAACTCTAAAACTCTTTTTCTGAAATCGTACTTCTATTGCCAATCTAGGAGTCCTTTTATAGGCTCAAGGATACCCTAGTCGGTTTACAATTGATAACCTTGTACGACATGTAATCTAAACATGGAATACAATTCTTTCCATAAAGGAATATAACAGTTCTTTTGTTCTAGCAGTACTTTGACTTTATCTTGCAGTACTTTGACTTTGTCTTTAGCAGTACTTTGACTATTTGACTTCTTCCAGTACTTTGCAGCTTACAGTACTTTCATATCTTCAGTACTTTGATATCTTCAGCACTTTCATATCCCAACAATCCTCCCCTAACTTGAATTCTACTTGCTTGACTTCAAGTTCCTTTGTGAATATATCTTTAACAGCTTCATCTTTAAAATGGATTGTTTCATAGTCTTTAGATTATATCTCTTTAATATCTGTGCTTTGTCAAAGTATCTCTTAGAATTGTTTTCTTTACAGCAGCATCCAGCAAGCTCCATCTTTTCAGCAACACAGCAACATATGACAATTTGTACATTTAATTCAGTTTAAGTTGCATACTATTCTCATCACTTTCAAGTGAATTGATCGGCTCCAAACAGTCAAGCTAAATCACACAAGCCCGCCACTTGTGAATGACGGACCGTAACCAGCTTAAAACTGCTCAGGAACGAAATCAATGAAGATCTGAGGAGTATAGGTTCTCCCCGGGTCGTTATGTCCCAGCGAGCTATGCAATGGATTATCAAACGTATAGTGATCGGGAGATTTGAACGGAAAAGGAGATTTGGATATGATTATGACTAAGGAAAAAGCCAATAAATTAAAACGGCTTAAATACAAATTAAAGGAAATTAAAAAGATAAAATCTATTAAATAAACGCTATCACTATATTTAAAATGATGAACGTTTAAAACTTAAAACGAAAAACTTACGTTTAAATAAAAATATACGTAAACGTACAAATAAAAACGTGAAAATTAAGAAATAAAAGTCCTAAAAATATGAAAAATACATTTTTACAAACCTAATGATAAAAGAAAATTTATAGAAAAAGAAAATTATTTTTTTTATAACTATTTATCTAATTATTATTAATTAAAAACTAATTTTAACTATTTAATAATATCCTAAAATACAAATAAATATGAAATAAAGTTGGAAAAATTATGACTTAGAAAAATCTAAAATATCAAAAGAGAATTTTCAAAACTATTTTTATATTTTTCTGATTACTTTTGGATTTTCTAGGAATTAAAAACTAATTAAAACTAATTTAAATTCTAAAAAAATACAAATTAAACTAGGAAAAATCTGGAAAAATTCAAGTTAAGTCTAATTTAATATTAGGAATCTAGGAAAAATGGAAAAATAGGTGCTTGTGTGCAAGAAAATGAAACTGTCACACAAGTGCTTATTGAAATAAGCACTTTGATAAGCCAAAGGGTACCAAATGGGCACCAAACCAACACAAAAGCTAGGGTATGCAAAAACTGCTCAAACTAAACAAGCTCAAACTGCTCTTACCTTCAAATGGCTGACTGCACTTAATTTACCAAATGACTACGAAACTAAAAACAGTTTATACTACCCCTACTTTAAACACTTGATAAGCTACTAAAAAAAATCACAAAAATAAACTAAAATCACCTTGATAAAGAAAACCAACCAAAATGCTAGAATCCAGAATTTCAGCCTAAGAGGATCTACTATGAGAAAATTAAAATTCAAAAAAGAAAGGTGATTCAGGACTGATTTAGGACTTGATGCAGCAAAACAGATGGCAAGCAAATCCAAACAGAACCTAGGGTATTGGGCTAAATAATCTAAAAGGTGTAAGCTAACTACATTAAGCTAATAGGAATGACAGAGCAACCTGAATTATCACTACATCTGACCTCAATTAATCTGATAAGCTTAACTCTAAAGGGATAAGCGCTAGTTAACTGTTGCAGCAGCATAAGGGAAAGATCATCTACTTTGCAGGCTAGATTAGCTATGGATAAAGCACTAAAATAACTAAATGAGACAAATCAAATCAAACCTATACTACATTCTACATAGTGAATTCAAGAATCGACCAATAAAAGTGAAAAGGGCACACAGACGAAAAGTGTAAAACTCAGGTAAATGAGCAAGTCAGTGGACAAAACTTAGACCCTAAGGCAATGGCAGGGTACTTTGACAACAAAAATCAATCATTCATATTAATGCCAAATGCCAAATAAACCTACAACTTAGAAAATAAGATACCAAGAGAACAATTAAAAACAGTTTAGGCTTACTTGGAACCAATATGAGACTGTGAAACAACTTGCTGCAAGTGACTGTTTGGAGCTTAAGTTAAGCTGAGAGATTAGCTTCCAAGATAAAAAAAAACTGTAGGCTGCTGTGGTGTCTGCTGCAGTGCCCAAACAGTGGCAAATGGGGACTTTCAAACCAAATTTTAAACTACCTAAGCCAAGCCAAAACTTCTAAAAGCTATCAAATGAAAAAGTTCTTGGACTTGGCTATCTAGAAAAACTAAATAGAAATCAAAAGAGCTTATAAGAGCTCTTAAAATTAGCTCAAAAGGTGAGCTTATGAGGACAGCAGACTGCTGTAGCAGTGGTGTCAAAGCAGCTTCAAAAGGACTTATTGGACTTAACAATAAGCTAAATCATGCATTTGAAAAACTGGAACAAGCTCAGACAATTAAACTTTATGTAAACAAGAACTCAAGAACCTCACTTGGAAACACTTTCAAACTGATGAGAGCTTAACAAAAGACTGAATTTTATTAAAATTCCAAACTGATTACAATAAGAAAGTTACACAAACTGAATTAATAACTGCTTTTAATACTGAAAAATACAAAGAAAAATGAAAGTGAAAAATGAAAAAAAACCAAAAACTAACTACCCCTCACACAGTGGCTATCATCTGGTATATATGCTACGGCTTCAAGTCCCTTTTCTCTCTCCACTCCTTGTCTTCTCTGTCCTCTTGGTGAGATAAACAAAACGCGCCTGCCCTGCCCTCTTGTCTTCATTCTTGGAAACGAAAACCACGTGTGGGGAATAATGATGGGTTTGGGTGATTATTTATTTGAAGCGTGGTTTTGGGAACTTGGGATTGTCAGGCTTGATGGGATTATTATATTGAGGCGTGGTGATTGGGAGCTGGGGTTGTCAGGCTTGGGTGAGTTTTTTTATTTTGTTGTGTCTGCGTTGTGTTGTGAGTTTGGGCGGGAAGAGGTAGACGAAGGGGAAAGGGGGGTTTAGGTTAATAACTTGGCCGGGTTAGGTTTTTAGGGTAAGGGTTGGATTGGGCTTGGGTGGACCGTGGGTTAAGGGATGTTGGGCTTTGGGTAGTGATGGACTAGGATTTGGACTATTTAGATTTAGGATTTAAATTGAATCCAATTAACAACTTAGGAGCCAAGGGTGAAAAATCCGAATCTTCAGGGACCAAAACTGTAACTTCTGAAAATGTAATCCAAGGGCTAAAATTGACACTTTCCAAAAAATACAAGGGCCAAACTTGTAAAATTCAAGTAATTAAAGGATCGTTTGTGCCAAATTTGAAACTTGGAGGACCAAACTTGTAATTTTCTCAAACTTTTTATATTTTTCACCAAAGGACTAATTTTGACAAGTTATGATTTAAAAAAGACCTTTGGTGATTTTTCTTTTGAAATTAGGACTCAGGGACTATTTCTGACAACTTTTGAAACTTGGGGGACTGAAACTGCCAATTATGCAAACTTTGCTCATTTTTCATCTGATTTTAAACATTTTGCATCTGAAACATATAAAATGCAATTTTGGAATATTTTCAGTATTTTGATGCATTTCTGAGCATTTTTAAACGTTTTGCAGTTCAGATTTGACTAAAAATGATGAGTATTTACACACTCATCAATCCCCCACACTAAACTATTGCTAGTCCCTAGCAATGATTTGAGAAAACATAATGGATTTTAATCTCTTTACCAAAAGCCATTACTTCTGGAGTAGCCAAATGTTTCAGTTCAAGTAAGAACCATGGTACACTGATAACCATGTGATTTTGAGCAAACCACCAGCTTTCAACGGATTTGATTTTGTCTTTACCAGAAGCCGTACCCTTCTGGACTAGCCAACTCTTAGATAAATTATCAATATTATCTTTGGTGAGCTGATTACCAATTATGGTTTTTCCACTGCCTTTACCACAAGCCATAATCTTGCGGGCTAGCCAACTCTTCACTTTTTAGGATATGGTGAGCTGAATACCATACAATTTTGGGCAAATTGCAAGCCGTATAAACGGATTTGAGAAATCTTTACCAAGAGCCGTTTGCTCCTGGATTAGCCAATCCTTTTGTCTTACAGACATGGCGGACTGATAACCAAATGAGAAAGTGTAAAACACTTACTCCAAAAAAAAATTTGGCCAAAAACGGGGGAATTGGTATAATTATATGATAAAATTCGTGAGAATTCCCCCCCACACTTAGAAATGAATATTGCCCTCAATATTCAAAGTACCGGCGGTTATGCCGAAACTGAGAACGTAAAAGGGAAATATTACGGCCATTATTTAGAAAGAAGATTTTTTTTTTTATTTTATTTTTTTTTTTTTTCTAACTCATATAATAAACATGTGGGGCATCACCCCCACACTTAGGTGGTAGAAAGGGGTAAGAAGTCAGAAATATGGGTGAAAACCCATATGGTGTGTGCTACTGTTTTTGATTTCCGAGTCGCTAGCTTGACTCGACCCCGAATTCATTGGTTCATGGGGAAGCAAAGTGGAAGAAACAATCTCCATCGGTCTTTCATTCAAGATGTTTGGACAAACATTTGAAGCACGTGAAAGTTCCACACCGATGAGATATACATAGAAAGACCCGGCTCACAGATGATAAATGAAAATGCCGGGATCAAAGATAGTGTCTTCATTCCCGAAGGAGTGAAGATGAAGGGAAATCACAAGATATTTGAGGAAAGGAAGAAAGATTTTGATAACAATCAAGATCCATTCTTCATCCTCACATGTAGACATATCGGGAGGAAGGGTGAAGGTAGTATCATTAGTAAGCAAACTCATACGATAGAGTACACCTTCCTCCAAGCCAATATCATCCTCAAGATCAAAATAGAAATGATCATGTTCCGGAGGAGATATGTCATGAGAGAGTTCACCGGAGAACTCTTCATGAAGAGAATCATTCACATGAGGTGAATTTGTGAACTCTTGTTCCATTGTGGGCTCATCACTATCCTCAATCTGAGTATCAAAGAGTGGATTCTCAGAAATTGAAGTGAATTCAGAGTCGAATTCGAATAGAGGATTAGTGAAAGTAGCTTTGAATATTTCGGGAACAAAGTGATCAACATTCTCTATTGGACTGTTAGGATAAGAAGTGAGTGAACGATCATTATCAATGAGAATTTCAGTCTCTCCCAGATCGGCTTCGAAATCAAAGAGTGGATTGATGTGAGTGAGTTCACCGGAGAACTCCTCAAGAAAGGGATCAGCATCAGATTGTGGAAGTGATGCCTCAACAAACTCGATGTTTCCAAAGGAAGCACAATCGTCGCTAAAATCAGAGAAAGTTTCAAAACGATCTTTCGAACACTCAAGAGGGGAAAGAGAATCATACATATGGTCAGAAGTTCCCTGTGACTCTCTCGGGATTGGGACAAGGTCCTCAACACTAGACTTTATCAATTCGTCCGATTCCTTTTCAGGAACAGTGTCAAGATGCTCGTCCCCCATAATAAGAGAGTGAGTGGGAGCTTCGGGTGTGATAGCAGTTGTTTGAGATGGAATCTCAACTGCTGGGATATCAACTGACTGAGGGAGTTGAGAACTATTATCTATAAAAGGATAAAAACTCTCCTCGTCATCATCATATAGAGCGGCCTTCAGAAATTGGGAACGTCTTAGAGCTGCTTGCTTTAGGACTAATAATTCCTCCTTAGATTGGCGGGCCTTTTGCTCTTCGGCCAGCAATTCTCCCATGGACTTTTCACCACTCACTTGATTCTTAAAGTTACTAATCATATCATCAAGTATTTTCATTGCGGTTTCAAAATCCTGGGAGATTTCTTGAGACAACGGCTCAGGTGGAGTTTGAACCGTATAATGCTGTGGAGGTTGGAAATTTTCAAACATGTAAGAGTCATGATTGTTACAAGGAACTGGGTTCCCTATTTGACAATCAGAGCTGAAATGGGGACCTCCACAGTACTCACAACAGTAAAACTGTTGAGTCTGAACTGGTGAATCATATGGATTTTGGTTATAACCAAAGTTCTGAGTATCGCTGGAAAACTGTTCATAGACAAACGTATTTCCGGATTGACACTCAAATCCTTGGTGAGGACCTCCACAAAATTCACAACAGATATGTTGATTATATGAAGAATAGTCGGGTTGTGGTGGGTAATTGGAAAAGTTTGAAGAGTCGTTAAATGAGTTCTGATAAGGATCATAATCAAATGAATTCCTCGAACCACAAAACAAACAACTCCCGTTATGAATATCATTACCACATTGTACACACGTACACCAACGACAGGGTGAACCATAAAGAGGCTCACCACAACCGACACAAGGAATAAACGATTGCATTTGAGAGTTATGAAGAGGAATCGGTTTATTCAAAGAATCAACAAAACCAACATGGTGATCCGAATGACTATCAAGTCTCGAAGAACATTTAGAAAGATCAGGAGGTGGGACAAGTGGTGTGCTCTGAGAGCTAGCAATTTCCACCACTTCCGTTATGGTCTCCGGTTCTGGTTCTTGAAAAACGTGAAGATTAGGCAAGTCATTCTTGCTAGTCACCGGACTGAATTCTGCATGTTTGCTTTTAACCGTAAATCGTGAAAGTTTAGAGTCAATTCTAGACGGCTTAGGAGCAATTGAGGGTTTAGAACTTTGGATAACCGTAGGTTGGACGTATTTAGAACTCCCATTATCAAAAGGAAGTACTTGCTCCTTTGTCACCCCGGTTTCTCGTTCCATTTCCCTACGCAGAATGAATGGATCATCACGAACGATACGAATTCTTGATATTTGAGACACAGTCTGAAGTTTTTCAACTTCGTCCCAGAATTCGTCCTCGAGAGATTCCATGAGAATGGAAGAAGTGAGAATCAAAAGGATAGAGGGTAAAGGGATAAAGAATCCAAAGGGGTAGGAGGGTAAAGAGGAATGTTTTTGGTATTTTTGAAAAACATTTTGCAAAAAACAAAGAATGAAAATCTTTTTGGATTTTTGAAAAAGAGAATATAAACACATACAGATGGTATAGACAAAGAGTGAATATCCAAATCACTAATCTGCTAGACGGAAGATAATCAGCACACACAGCTCCCCGGCAGCGGCGCCAAAAATTTGATCGGCTCCAAACAGTCAAGCTAAATCACACAAGCCCGCCACTTGTGAATGACGGACCGTAACCAGCTTAAAACTGCTCAGGAACGAAATCAATGAAGATCTGAGGAGTATAGGTTCTCCCCGGGTCGTTATGTCCCAGCGAGCTATGCAATGGATTATCAAACGTATAGTGATCGGGAGATTTGAACGGAAAAGGAGATTTGGATATGATTATGACTAAGGAAAAAGCCAATAAATTAAAACGGCTTAAATACAAATTAAAGGAAATTAAAAAGATAAAATCTATTAAATAAACGCTATCACTATATTTAAAATGATGAACGTTTAAAACTTAAAACGAAAAACTTACGTTTAAATAAAAATATACGTAAACGTACAAATAAAAACGTGAAAATTAAGAAATAAAAGTCCTAAAAATATGAAAAATACATTTTTACAAACCTAATGATAAAAGAAAATTTATAGAAAAAGAAAATTATTTTTTTTATAACTATTTATCTAATTATTATTAATTAAAAACTAATTTTAACTATTTAATAATATCCTAAAATACAAATAAATATGAAATAAAGTTGGAAAAATTATGACTTAGAAAAATCTAAAATATCAAAAGAGAATTTTCAAAACTATTTTTATATTTTTCTGATTACTTTTGGATTTTCTAGGAATTAAAAACTAATTAAAACTAATTTAAATTCTAAAAAAATACAAATTAAACTAGGAAAAATCTGGAAAAATTCAAGTTAAGTCTAATTTAATATTAGGAATCTAGGAAAAATGGAAAAATAGGTGCTTGTGTGCAAGAAAATGAAACTGTCACACAAGTGCTTATTGAAATAAGCACTTTGATAAGCCAAAGGGTACCAAATGGGCACCAAACCAACACAGAAGCTAGGGTATGCAAAAACTGCTCAAACTAAACAAGCTCAAACTGCTCTTACCTTCAAATGGCTGACTGCACTTAATTTACCAAATGACTACGAAACTAAAAACAGTTTATACTACCCCTACTTTAAACACTTGATAAGCTACTAAAAAAAATCACAAAAATAAACTAAAATCACCTTGATAAAGAAAACCAACCAAAATGCTAGAATCCAGAATTTCAGCCTAAGAGGATCTACTATGAGAAAATTAAAATTCAAAAAAGAAAGGTGATTCAGGACTGATTTAGGACTTGATGCAGCAAAACAGATGGCAAGCAAATCCAAACAGAACCTAGGGTATTGGGCTAAATAATCTAAAAGGTGTAAGCTAACTACATTAAGCTAATAGGAATGACAGAGCAACCTGAATTATCACTACATCTGACCTCAATTAATCTGATAAGCTTAACTCTAAAGGGATAAGCGCTAGTTAACTGTTGCAGCAGCATAAGGGAAAGATCATCTACTTTGCAGGCTAGATTAGCTATGGATAAAGCACTAAAATAACTAAATGAGACAAATCAAATCAAACCTATACTACATTCTACATAGTGAATTCAAGAATCGACCAATAAAAGTGAAAAGGGCACACAGACGAAAAGTGTAAAACTCAGGTAAATGAGCAAGTCAGTGGACAAAACTTAGACCCTAAGGCAATGGCAGGGTACTTTGACAACAAAAATCAATCATTCATATTAATGCCAAATGCCAAATAAACCTACAACTTAGAAAATAAGATACCAAGAGAACAATTAAAAACAGTTTAGGCTTACTTGGAACCAATATGAGACTGTGAAACAACTTGCTGCAAGTGACTGTTTGGAGCTTAAGTTAAGCTGAGAGATTAGCTTCCAAGATAAAAAAAAACTGTAGGCTGCTGTGGTGTCTGCTGCAGTGCCCAAACAGTGGCAAATGGGGACTTTCAAACCAAATTTTAAACTACCTAAGCCAAGCCAAAACTTCTAAAAGCTATCAAATGAAAAAGTTCTTGGACTTGGCTATCTAGAAAAACTAAATAGAAATCAAAAGAGCTTATAAGAGCTCTTAAAATTAGCTCAAAAGGTGAGCTTATGAGGACAGCAGACTGCTGTAGCAGTGGTGTCAAAGCAGCTTCAAAAGGACTTATTGGACTTAACAATAAGCTAAATCATGCATTTGAAAAACTGGAACAAGCTCAGACAATTAAACTTTATGTAAACAAGAACTCAAGAACCTCACTTGGAAACACTTTCAAACTGATGAGAGCTTAACAAAAGACTGAATTTTATTAAAATTCCAAACTGATTACAATAAGAAAGTTACACAAACTGAATTAATAACTGCTTTTAATACTGAAAAATACAAAGAAAAATGAAAGTGAAAAATGAAAAAAACCAAAAACTAACTACCCCTCACACAGTGGCTATCATCTGGTATATATGCTACGGCTTCAAGTCCCTTTTCTCTCTCCACTCCTTGTCTTCTCTGTCCTCTTGGTGAGATAAACAAAACGCGCCTGCCCAACCCTCTTGTCTTCATTCTTGGAAACGAAAACCACGTGTGGGGAATAATGATGGGTTTGGGTGATTATTTATTTGAAGCGTGGTTTTGGGAACTTGGGATTGTCAGGCTTGATGGGATTATTATATTGAGGCGTGGTGATTGGGAGCTGGGGTTGTCAGGCTTGGGTGAGTTTTTTTATTTTGTTGTGTCTGCGTTGTGTTGTGAGTTTGGGCGGGAAGAGGTAGACGAAGGGGAAAGGGGGGTTTAGGTTAATAACTTGGCCGGGTTAGGTTTTTAGGGTAAGGGTTGGATTGGGCTTGGGTGGACCGTGGGTTAAGGGATGTTGGGCTTTGGGTAGTGATGGACTAGGATTTGGACTATTTAGATTTAGGATTTAAATTGAATCCAATTAACAACTTAGGAGCCAAGGGTGAAAAATCCGAATCTTCAGGGACCAAAACTGTAACTTCTGAAAATGTAATCCAAGGGCTAAAATTGACACTTTCCAAAAAATACAAGGGCCAAACTTGTAAAATTCAAGTAATTAAAGGATCGTTTGTGCCAAATTTGAAACTTGGAGGACCAAACTTGTAATTTTCTCAAACTTTTTATATTTTTCACCAAAGGACTAATTTTGACAAGTTATGATTTAAAAAAGACCTTTGGTGATTTTTCTTTTGAAATTAGGACTCAGGGACTATTTCTGACAACTTTTGAAACTTGGGGGACTGAAACTGCCAATTATGCAAACTTTGCTCATTTTTCATCTGATTTTAAACATTTTGCATCTGAAACATATAAAATGCAATTTTGGAATATTTTCGGTATTTTGATGTATTTCTGAGCATTTTTAAACGTTTTGCAGTTCAGATTTGACTAAAAATGATGAGTATTTACACACTCATCATGAATCATTAAAAACTTAATGGATTTAGATCTCTTTACCAAAGCCATTATCTCTGGAGTAGCCAAATGTTTTGGTGTGTAAGACCATGGTACATTGATAACCATATGATTTTTAGCAAACCACCAGCTATCAACAGATTTGTTTTGTCTTTACCAAAAGCTGTACCCTTCTGGACTAGTTAGTTCTTCTATCTAATGGTGAACTAATTACCAATAATGGTTTTTCCACAGCCTTTACCACAAGCCATTTTCTTGTGGGCTAGCCAACTCTTCACATTACTGATATGGTGAGTTGATTACTGATCCGTGCAAAACCGTCAAGTCAAACAGACTTAAAACAGCTTAAGCACAAATGCAATGAAGATCAGAGAATACAGGGGATTCCCAGGTCGTTAAGTCCCACGGAGACTCAATGGTGTGTTAAACACATGATCAGACGATAGAATGACCACTAATGATAGCGATCAGAAAGGATTAGGATTGAATATTACACTACTGAAAAAGTTTATAAATTAAAGCGACTTAAATACAAATTAAAAAAATTAAAAAGATAAAAGATATTAAATAAACGCTATCACTATATTTAAAGTGATGAACGTTTAAAACTAAAAACTTACGTTTAAATTAAAATACTACGTTAACGTACAAAATAAAACGTGAAACTTACACAATATTAAGCCTAAAAATATGAAAAATACATTTTTACAAACCTAATGATATAAGAAACTTTATAGAAAAAGAAAATTATTTTTATAACTAATTAATTAATTATTATTAATTAAAAACTAATTATTAAGTATTTAAAATGCACTAAAATACAAGAAAATACAAAATTAACCTAGAAAAATGAAATTAAAACTTAGAAAAATCTAAAATATGATAAAACTTATTTTAAAACTGAAAATATATTTTTAAGACTTTTTATGTATTTATTATTAATTAAAAACTATTTAAAACTAATTAAAATGCTAAAAAATACTTTTTAAACTAAGAAAATTATGGAAAAATACTTTTTAAGCTTTTTACATTTATCTAAACTTAAGAAAAATGAAAAATTATTTTTTAGAAGCTTTTTCTAATTTTTTATATTAAAAGCTATTTAAAAATACTTAAAAACTAATTTAAATTAAGAAAAATAGCAAAACAACTTAGAAAAATCTGAAAATTTCAGGAAAAGTCTAAAATTATATATAGAAGCTAGGAAAAATAGAAAAACAAGGGGTTGTGTGGAAGGATTTGAAACTGATGTGGAATGTGCTAAGAAATAAGCACTTTAATAAGCAAAATGGAGCTCCACAAGCACCAATCTGAAACAGAAGGTATGAAATACTAAAAGAACTAAAATGGAACAAATCTCAAATGCTTATAACCTCTGGAATAGCAGTTTACTCAGATTTGATGAAATGATCCAATAAGCTAAAACAGGAAAAGGGTACCTACTTTAAGCTTATGCACAGGATTCACAATAAGCTGAAAATGAAAAGCACTTGTTGGATCCTACACTAGACCTAGGTGAGATTGTCTAAACCAAAAATCAGACATGGATAAGCTCTTGAGAGCTCTGTGGAAGCTTGCCAAGAACTGAGAAAAACTCAGCATAAGCTGAGTTTTGCACAGGGCATTTAAGACCCTAAAGACAAGCTTGTTTTAAGCTTTTAGAAAATTCACAAAATTATAAAAAAATGATGAAAAGAAAGTAGACCAAGAGAAGTTTCCAAATCAACAAATTTCACTAATTTAGGCTCAGAAATGAGCTTGTGAAAATTCATCCTTTTTGACCCAAAACTGAGTTTTCAAAGTTTTTGACTTTTAATGAAAACATGGAAAGTTGACTTTTCTGACTTTTGATCTTGATTTATGGATTGGAAATGATGTATTAAGGTAGAATGAAGCTATAGAAAACTTTGGCAATGACTTTTAAACACAAAACAGGGGTCTGCAATCCTCATATTCCAACAGTGGACAAGCTTAAGACAGATAGCATGCAATTTTGACTATGGACTTATGCAGGCACAAAAACTTGACTCAATTGAGTAAATTAGGACTAAACAAGCATGACACAACAATATCCTACCTCTGCATAAACCTTGAACACAGTTAAAACTAATGAACCAAACACTCTTTTAAAAACTGTTAAGCACATTTTAATAAAGCTAACTAGTTGACAAGCATGAGAAAGAGATCAAACTGAGTTCATATGATCTAATGACAACTATATAAACATATTACAAGCATTGGTGGCCTCAGATACACAGTAAGCATAAATTGCAATTTCAAAAAGAAAACAGAAATGTTGAAATGAGAAATAACTCACATGAGCTCAACTGGTGTTGCAGGCTAAATACAAAACTATAACTACACTAATTGCTGCAATTTCAACCCAAGTAAACCTCTGCATCATCCCAATATCCATCTCCACTGCCAAATTCACCCATTTTGACTTTTGTTGACTATAATAGAGAATTGTTGGAAACTGATTTTTAAGCTTGCAAAAAGCTAATATAAGCTTAAATAAGCTGAATGGAGCTGAGAAACAAACAATATGAAACTTTGGAATCAGAATTTGAAATGGAAAATTTCCACAGTAACCTTTAAACTTGGAACTTAAAGAGAACTTGGATTGATTGTTTAAAAACACAGTGCAATGATATTTAACTTAAAGGAAATGCAAATAAACTGAAATTACAATACTTGTTCTAAACTAAGACATTGATTTTTAAAAATGCGACATTAAGGAAAATTAAAAAGACTAACTACACTTAGAAACTGCTTCTTCTTCTCTTTTTATACTCCCACTAGCTTCCTCTCTCTTCCCTAACTGTTTCCCAGCACTCTTTTGAGCCATTGGATGGCTAGAAACCATATTGGCCTTTGGATTTCATTTTGGCGGGAAATAGATTTTTGACAGGTGGAGGGGTTGAGTAAAGGGGTGAAGGATCATTTAATGATTTTTGTAGTATTGTTGAGGTGGGGGGGACAAGGGGAGATGAAGGTTGACTGGAGGGGGGATGGTTAGGAGAGTGATTTCAGGGGTGAAGCAGGGAAGAAGAAAAAAAGGGCGCCAAGTGGGTGGTTTGGTTTTATTAATAAAACGTGGGTGGGTCGGGTTAGTTTATTGGACGGGTTGTGTTTGTTTGGGCTATGGATTGGGCCAAGATAATAACTAGGGTCCGGTTGGTACATGTAGTATACAAGGACCAAACATGAAAATCTGTCAAAGATAAAGGACTGATCATGAACTTTTTCCAATGTTATCACAAGGACCATACTTGTCATACTTAAATAGTTAAAGGACCATAATTGCCATTTTCTGAAATTTGAAGGACTAAACATGACAATTTTAAAAGTTTAAGGACCAAAGTTGTAATTTTGCAAATTTTACATTTCAAAGGTTTGTTTTGACAACTTTTGAATCCCATGGACCTTAAATGACATTTTCCTTTATTTTGATTTACCAGGGACTGTTTTTGACAATTTTTGAAACTTGAGGGACTAAAACTGCCAATTTTGCAAATTTGATACGTTTTTCATCTGATTTTGATATTTTTGCATTTAAAACACATAAAACACTGATTTGTGATATTTTGATCATTTTGATGTGTTTCTGAGTGTTTTCAGATGATTTTGCAGTTTAGATTATACAAAAATGATGAGTATTTAGACACTCATCAATCCCCCACACTGAGATATTGCTAGTCCCTAGCAATGATTTGAGAAAACATAATGGATTTTAATCTCTTTACCAAAAGCCATTACTTCTGGAGTAGCCAAATGTTTCAGTTCAAGTAAGAACCATGGTACACCGATAACCATGTGATTTTGAGCAAACCACCAGCTTTCAACGGATTTGATTTGTCTTTACCAGAAGCCGTACCCTTCTGGACTAGCCAACTCTTAGATAAATTATCAACATTATCTTTGGTGAGTCGATTACCAATTATGGTTTTTCCACTGCCTTTACCACAAGCCATAACCTTGCGGGCTAGCCAACTCATTATCTTTTGAGGATGATGGAGAGCTGAGGAACCATACAATTTTGGGCAAATTGCAAGCCATATAAACGGATTTGAGATATCTTTACCAAGAGCCGTTTGCTCCTGGATTAGCCAATCCTTTTGTCTTACAGACATGGCGGACTGATAACCAAATGAGGAAGTGTAGAACACTTACTCCAAAAAAAAAATTTTTGGCCAAAAACGGGGGAATTGGGTAGATAATATATGAAATTCGTGAGAATTCCCCCCCACACTTAGAAATGAATATTGCCCTCAATATTCAAAGTACCGGCGGTTATGCCGAAACAAAGAACGGAAAAGGGAAATATTACGGCCATTATTTGAAAGGATTTTTTTTTTTTTTTTTTTTTTTTTTTTTTTAGAGATATATATATATAACATATGGGGCATCACCCCCACACTTAGGTGGTAGAAAGGGGTAAGAAGACAGAAATATGGGTGAAAACCCATATGGTGTGTGCTACTGTTTTTGATTACCGAGTCGCTAGCTTGACTCGACCCCGCATTCAATGGTTCATGGGGAAGCAAAGTGGAAGAAACAATCTCCATCGGACTTTCATTCAAGATGTTTGGATAAACATTCGAAGCACGTGAAAGTTCCACACCGATGAGATATACAGAGACAGACCCGGCTCACAGATGATAAATGAAAATGCCGGGGTCAAAGATAGTGTCCTCACTCCCGAAGGAGTGAAGAAGAGAAGAAGTCACCGAGTAGGTGAAGAAAAGAAAGAAAATCATGATAACAATCATGACTAGATCTTCTTCCTCGGGATTAAGTGCAATTGCACTTATTTGGATTTTATTGGTTGAGCTCTTTGTGTTGGAAGGCATCTTGGTTGGGAGGGTGGGAAGATTTGTCATAACTATGCAAATTGAGATTTTCTCCTCCCGATCATGATTTTTGCCATCCAAGCAATCATACTCCGGCGGAGTCATGATATGAGTGAGTTCACCGGCGAACTCCTCATGAAGAGAATCAATCACATAATGTGAATTTGTGAACTCTTGTTCCATTGTGGGCTTATCACTATCCTCAATCTGAGTATCAAAGAGTGGATTCTCAGAAATTGAAGTGAATTCAGAGTCGAATTCAAATAGAGGATTGGTGAAAGTAGCTTTGAATGTTTCGGGAACTGAGTGATCAACATTCTCTATTGGACTGTTGGGATAAGAAGTGAGTGAACGATCATTATCAATGAGACTTTCAGTCTCTCCCAGATCGGCTTCGAAATCAAAGAGTGGATTGATGTGAGTGAGTTCACCGGAGAACTCCTCAGGAAGGGGATCAGCATCAGATTGTGGAAGTGATGCCTCAACGTACTCGATGTCTCCATATGAAGCACAATCTTCGCTAAGATCAGAGAAAGTTTCAAAATGATCTTGAGAACACTCAAGAGGAAAAGGAATATCACACAGATGCTCGAGAATTCCCTGTGACTCTCTTGGGATTGAGACAAGGCTCTCAACACTAGACGATTCCATTTCTGGAATAGTGCTAAGAAGCTCATCCCCCATGTTTAGAGAGTGAGTGGGAATATCGGGTGTGATAGCAGTTGTTTGAGAATGAATCTCAACTGCTGGGATATCAACTGACAGAGGGAGTTGAGAAGGACTAGCATACATATGTTTTATACTTAACATTTGTTCTTCTGCTAGTAATTCCATCATAGTCTTTTCTCCCTGATTCTTCATGGAAGGAGTTTCAACTGATGAACTTGATGAACCGTTATAAAATTGTAGGATATCAAGGATATCTTCATCATCATCGTCATCAGGAATGAAACGGAATCGAGAGCTAGATCTGGCTGTTTTTTCTTTTGCAATTGATTCCCTAACAGATTGTTCAAAGGCAATTTGGGAATCTAATTTAGCAGCCCGCTCTTCGGCTAACAACACTTCCATGGATTTCTCATTTGGATTATCTTGGGAGGACATAGCCGACTCCTCTTTAAGTTCTTTTAATAACTCCAAAGTCTTCAGTAGAAGGTCTGTCGTAGTTTCATGAGGAGTCGCTTGAATCATTTGGTATTGTGGAAGTTGGTCTTGATATGAAGAGTCGTAATTGTTATAAGGAATTGGGTTCCCTGTTTGACAATCCGAGCTAGAGTGAGGACCTCCACAATACTCACAACAGTACAACTGATGTGGCTGTGAGTGGTATGTGTTGTAGTCATAATTGTTATCAGGAACCTGCTCATAGACAAGCGTGCTTCCTGATTGACAATCAGAACTGGAATGTGAACCACCACAGTACTCACAACAGTAAAACTGCTGAGTATCACAGTGTGGTAGCTGATGGAATAAATCAGTCGTGTTATGGTAGGAATAGGGATCCTGGTTATAGACAGACCCGTTTCCTGATTCCACCATGCTACAACTGGGGCAATTGCCACCATTATAAGGACCACCACACCATTGACAACCAAGAGGGTGAGGATAAGACATAGAAAGAATCAAAGGTTAACAGAGGGTAAGAAATGAAGAATCAAAAAGGTAAGAGGGTAAAGAGGATTATTTTTGGTATTTTTGAAAAACATGATGATAAAAACAAAGAATGAAAATATTTTTGGCGTTTTTAACACTTTAGGAAAAGTGCTAATGAACTTTTTGGATTTTTGAAAACTTTACAAAAAACTTTTATACAAAAGATGGGGTATGCACAAGAATGGGTCTGAAAATGGCTAAACACACGCTAAAGCCTCCCCGGCAGCGGCGCCAAAATTTTGATCCGTGCAAAACCGTCAAGTCAAACAGACTTAAAACAGCTTAAGCACAAATGCAATGAAGATCAGAGAATACAGGGGATTCCCAGGTCGTTAAGTCCCACGGAGACTCAATGGTGTGTTAAACACATGATCAGACGATAGAATGACCACTAATGATAGCGATCAGAAAGGATTAGGATTGAATATTACACTACTGAAAAAGTTTATAAATTAAAGCGACTTAAATACAAATTAAAAAAATTAAAAAGATAAAAGATATTAAATAAACGCTATCACTATATTTAAAGTGATGAACGTTTAAAACTAAAAACTTACGTTTAAATTAAAATACTACGTTAACGTACAAAATAAAACGTGAAACTTACACAATATTAAGCCTAAAAATATGAAAAATACATTTTTACAAACCTAATGATATAAGAAACTTTATAGAAAAAGAAAATTATTTTTATAACTAATTAATTAATTATTATTAATTAAAAACTAATTATTAAGTATTTAAAATGCACTAAAATACAAGAAAATACAAAATTAACCTAGAAAAATGAAATTAAAACTTAGAAAAATCTAAAATATGATAAAACTTATTTTAAAACTGAAAATATATTTTTAAGACTTTTTATGTATTTATTATTAATTAAAAACTATTTAAAACTAATTAAAATGCTAAAAAATACTTTTTAAACTAAGAAAATTATGGAAAAATACTTTTTAAGCTTTTTACATTTATCTAAACTTAAGAAAAATGAAAAATTATTTTTTAGAAGCTTTTTCTAATTTTTTATATTAAAAGCTATTTAAAAATACTTAAAAACTAATTTAAATTAAGAAAAATAGCAAAACAACTTAGAAAAATCTGAAAATTTCAGGAAAAGTCTAAAATTATATATAGAAGCTAGGAAAAATAGAAAAACAAGGGGTTGTGTGGAAGGATTTGAAACTGATGTGGAATGTGCTAAGAAATAAGCACTTTAATAAGCAAAATGGAGCTCCACAAGCACCAATCTGAAACAGAAGGTATGAAATACTAAAAGAACTAAAATGGAACAAATCTCAAATGCTTATAACCTCTGGAATAGCAGTTTACTCAGATTTGATGAAATGATCCAATAAGCTAAAACAGGAAAAGGGTACCTACTTTAAGCTTATGCACAGGATTCACAATAAGCTGAAAATGAAAAGCACTTGTTGGATCCTACACTAGACCTAGGTGAGATTGTCTAAACCAAAAATCAGACATGGATAAGCTCTTGAGAGCTCTGTGGAAGCTTGCCAAGAACTGAGAAAAACTCAGCATAAGCTGAGTTTTGCACAGGGCATTTAAGACCCTAAAGACAAGCTTGTTTTAAGCTTTTAGAAAATTCACAAAATTATAAAAAAATGATGAAAAGAAAGTAGACCAAGAGAAGTTTCCAAATCAACAAATTTCACTAATTTAGGCTCAGAAATGAGCTTGTGAAAATTCATCCTTTTTGACCCAAAACTGAGTTTTCAAAGTTTTTGACTTTTAATGAAAACATGGAAAGTTGACTTTTCTGACTTTTGATCTTGATTTATGGATTGGAAATGATGTATTAAGGTAGAATGAAGCTATAGAAAACTTTGGCAATGACTTTTAAACACAAAACAGGGGTCTGCAATCCTCATATTCCAACAGTGGACAAGCTTAAGACAGATAGCATGCAATTTTGACTATGGACTTATGCAGGCACAAAAACTTGACTCAATTGAGTAAATTAGGACTAAACAAGCATGACACAACAATATCCTACCTCTGCATAAACCTTGAACACAGTTAAAACTAATGAACCAAACACTCTTTTAAAAACTGTTAAGCACATTTTAATAAAGCTAACTAGTTGACAAGCATGAGAAAGAGATCAAACTGAGTTCATATGATCTAATGACAACTATATAAACATATTACAAGCATTGGTGGCCTCAGATACACAGTAAGCATAAATTGCAATTTCAAAAAGAAAACAGAAATGTTGAAATGAGAAATAACTCACATGAGCTCAACTGGTGTTGCAGGCTAAATACAAAACTATAACTACACTAATTGCTGCAATTTCAACCCAAGTAAACCTCTGCATCATCCCAATATCCATCTCCACTGCCAAATTCACCCATTTTGACTTTTGTTGACTATAATAGAGAATTGTTGGAAACTGATTTTTAAGCTTGCAAAAAGCTAATATAAGCTTAAATAAGCTGAATGGAGCTGAGAAACAAACAATATGAAACTTTGGAATCAGAATTTGAAATGGAAAATTTCCACAGTAACCTTTAAACTTGGAACTTAAAGAGAACTTGGATTGATTGTTTAAAAACACAGTGCAATGATATTTAACTTAAAGGAAATGCAAATAAACTGAAATTACAATACTTGTTCTAAACTAAGACATTGATTTTTAAAAATGCGACATTAAGGAAAATTAAAAAGACTAACTACACTTAGAAACTGCTTCTTCTTCTCTTTTTATACTCCCACTAGCTTCCTCTCTCTTCCCTAACTGTTTCCCAGCACTCTTTTGAGCCATTGGATGGCTAGAAACCATATTGGCCTTTGGATTTCATTTTGGCGGGAAATAGATTTTTGACAGGTGGAGGGGTTGAGTAAAGGGGTGAAGGATCATTTAATGATTTTTGTAGTATTGTTGAGGTGGGGGGGACAAGGGGAGATGAAGGTTGACTGGAGGGGGGATGGTTAGGAGAGTGATTTCAGGGGTGAAGCAGGGAAGAAGAAAAAAAGGGCGCCAAGTGGGTGGTTTGGTTTTATTAATAAAACGTGGGTGGGTCGGGTTAGTTTATTGGACGGGTTGTGTTTGTTTGGGCTATGGATTGGGCCAAGATAATAACTAGGGTCCGGTTGGTACATGTAGTATACAAGGACCAAACATGAAAATCTGTCAAAGATAAAGGACTGATCATGAACTTTTTCCAATGTTATCACAAGGACCATACTTGTCATACTTAAATAGTTAAAGGACCATAATTGCCATTTTCTGAAATTTGAAGGACTAAACATGACAATTTTAAAAGTTTAAGGACCAAAGTTGTAATTTTGCAAATTTTACATTTCAAAGGTTTGTTTTGACAACTTTTGAATCCCATGGACCTTAAATGACATTTTCCTTTATTTTGATTTACCAGGGACTGTTTTTGACAATTTTTGAAACTTGAGGGACTAAAACTGCCAATTTTGCAAATTTGATACGTTTTTCATCTGATTTTGATATTTTTGCATTTAAAACACATAAAACACTGATTTGTGATATTTTGATCATTTTGATGTGTTTCTGAGTGTTTTCAGATGATTTTGCAGTTTAGATTATACAAAAATGATGAGTATTTAGACACTCATCAATTACCATCCAACTTATTAGCAAGTTGTCAACTAAAAACGGATTTGATATATCTTTACCAGAGCCGTTTGCTCATGGATTAGTCAATCCTTTTGTAACCATGGTGGATTGATAACCTATTGATGTTATCATCACAAAAACCATTTATCAAACCTTTATTTCAAAAATATTTATTACTTAGCAAAAAGGTTTCTTCTAAAAGTCATTTAACTGGTTTAGTTCAGCAAACAGTACTTTGATGAAAGTACTGTCTGATCAGCAGTACTTTGAATAAAAGTACTGATATATCAAAAAGTATTTATTCAAATAAAGTTCATATCAGTTATAGATCATTCTCAGCAATGGTAGTCCAGTTTATAAACAGATTGATAACCATGCAAGCAGTTTCATTAGCCTCTTCTACTTCCAATCCATGCTCTAGCATTCTTCTCATGAGCTCAACTGTAAGAGGGTATCTCCTTTCTGCAAAGATGTGTATCATTGGTCCATTCTCTAGCTCCAAAACATGAACTCCAGATTCTTCAAAAAATCTCCAGCAAACTATTTCCCAGTTTTCCTGATTCTTCCAGATATTATCAGAGCTTTCTTCTTCAGTTTCCCACATAGTTATGAGATCACCATGTAAAACCAATCCAATTCCTTCAAATGGATGATCTTCAAAATAAGCCTTCACAACATGATATAAGTAGTATAGATCTACTCTATCTATAATATGCAGCAAATCCCATAGCCTTTTGAAAACTTTAAAACTTTCATCTTCCTTATGAAAAACCATGTAATCTCCATTCTTAGATTTCTCAACTTTGAAAACACTGATTTTTGATCTGTTCATCTTCATGTCATTATCTTCATTCGTATAATCAAAATCTACCACTCTGAGATAATTCTTCAATTCATCACTAGTCTCAGATCTTAACTCAACCTTTTCTTTCTTTGAAAACTGAACATCTGTAACTTCAGTTTTTCTTTTTCTCTTTAAGCTCTTCTTCCTTTCAGCTTCAGTCCAATAAGCTTCTTCTCTGAAATCTTTAATATCAGCAACACTCTTCTTATAAGCTTCTGTTTCAGCATCATAGAGTCTTTTCATATCAACATAGTTTAGCTTCTGTAAACCCTTATATCCTCGACCTTTCAAATAAGCCATCATAGCATTCCTGTCCTTAGCTAAATTTGGTCTTCTTGGCATATATCTAACCGGTGTAGGAGATTGTAAAGGTTCAGCAGTTTCAGCATCTAATTCTTCTTGAACTTTTTGAGCTGTTTCTCTATCTTTAGCTTCTTGAGCTTGCTGTTCTTCTCTATCTTTAGCATCCAACTCTTCTTGAACTTTTCTAGCAACAGCTTCATTCCTAGTCACTTCAATCGCTCTAAGTTCTGCCAAAGTGAGTTTCTTTTTCTTGGTTTCAACCAGAATACCTTTCCCTTTGTCTTTAGGATCAATAGCTGGTTGAGAAGCTCTTGGTTGTTCTTCTTCTTGTACATCTCTAATAGTAACCCCTCCTCTTGGTTGTGACAAATCTAACATTGTAGCAATTACTTCATCATCACTAGCAGAATGAATAGGTTTGAAAGTAGCTTCCTCCTCTTCTTCTCTAACAAATGTAGAAGGACCGGCTTCTTCTTCAAAATTTAATACCCTTGGAGTTATTACTTCTTGCCTAGGTGTATCATGAAAATCAGTACTTTGATGATCAGTACCTTGATCACCAGTACTTTGAACTTGTACTTCTTCTTTTTGTTCCTCAGAATCTGAAATAATCTTTTCTGCAGTACTTACAGATTCTTTCTTCTTTACAGCATCTTCTTTCAAATTTTCTTTTGCTAAATTCCTCCCCATGTTGACAGAAGATGACTTAGGAACCTTCTTTCATTTTAATTCTTTTCGAAGTTGTTTACGACGTTTGTTTTCCTCCTTAACCCATAAGTTGAATCCTTGAATATAGGGTTTAATAAAATTCCTTAACCAGATATACCGACGTCTTAACTTCTTAAGTGCCTTAGCTTGAGACTCAACAGTCTTGTTCAATCTAACTAGCTCCTTTGTCAAAGCATAGTTATCCAAAGTCAAACCTTCATGAGGTATAGTATGAGCATCACCTGGAAGTTCTGAATATGCTTCTGAAACAGGAACAGAATGTTGAGGAGATTGAGTAGGTGTGCTTTCAATCTCTGCCTGAACCTCAGGGTTTGGAGAAACAGTACCCTGTAAAGATGCAGTACCTTCAACAGAAGCAGTACTTGCAGAAGCAGCACTTTGTGATGCAGCACTTTGCGAAGCAGCACTTTGTACATAATCAGCACCTTCACTTTCTTCATCATTACGCACAGCTTGAACAACTTCCATCATGGTAGTAGTTAATGGAATATCTTCACCTCTGAACAAATCACTACGCCTAGCCATGAATGTATAGATTTTTGCTTGTTGCACAATAACAGGTAACAAAGCAGTAGGTTTTGGAATATCAGCCAATTGCTTGTTTAAGAAAACCTGTACAAACCTTGGATACATCAACCATTTTGACCCAGAAGATATATGTGATAGCATCCCATCCAAAATAAGCCTTGAAAAATTAAACATTCTGTATGTAGCTAAACCAACTACTGCAGATGCTATATTAGAACCAAATTGCTCCCAAGAAGTGCTTTTAGAACTTATGCAATGGAGCAATACATGAATCAAGAACTTCCATTGAGCACAGAATAATGCTTTCTTGAAGGTTTGTTCAGTTAATGATCCTTCATAGCCAAGATTCCTAAAAGAGTCCCAAATCAGTTGCTTATCAAATCTAATAGCCCCATCGTCATCTCCAAATAATAAATCTTCTCGAATAGAGGCTTCTGTAATCTTGATAGTGCGTCCAGCAACTGTTGATCTAATATAGTATTCATCCTCCTCCATGTTATCTCTTGCATTAGCCCAAAATTCATGAATCCATGGTTCAATAATATCCGGCTCAACTAAAAGAGCATAACTAATAGGCGACCCAGTAAGATAATCAATAATATCATAGAAAGCCACATTCGCCTCAGTCTTGTCCAAATTAGCCACCATATTGTGCTTTGAAACAGTTAAACGATTCGCCATTGTTGAAAAAATGAGCACAATAAAGATTGTATCAAATAATAAAGAGTTGGTGATTGGAAGATAAGTATGGAAAAGATGTAAAGAATAATGTGAGAGGGAAAATCGGAAAGTAGTTATTTATAGGTAGGATTTGAAAAATCACTGCCCAAAATAAAATAACCGTTGGCTTTAATTACCCTTCAATATTATCGTTGGAACAGTACTTTAATACGACAAACAGTACTTTCCACATAAGCAGTACTTTCCCAAGCAGTACTTTCAGGAAACACAGTACTTTGCCAAGTTCCTTCATAAAAACTAAGTATAAACAAACATCCTTCCCTCAAGCAATACACAGGACTATACTAACACCTTATAGTCCTCCCCTTAAACATAGCTTAGTAGTTAATCATTCCAATGCTCATGACCAAGTGATTGAATCGTGACACATCAAAACCTTTTGTGAGTAAATCAGCTACATTGTCATCCGTGTGAACTTTAACCACATTAATGAGCCTATGCTCATAGCAATCTCGGATAAAGTGATGCCTAATATGAATATGCTTTGTCTTGGAATGATAGACCGGATTCTTCACAATACAAATGGTACTCTCATTATCAATATTGATAGGAGTGTTTTTAAAATTGAATCCATAATCCAAGAGTTGATTTTGCATCCACAAAACTTGACCACAACAACTTGCAGCAGCTACATATTCAGCTTCAGTAGATGATGTTGCTGCAATTGTCTGCTTCTTGCATTTCCAAGAAACTAATCTTCTTCCAAGATATTGACATCCACCAGTTGTGGATCTTTTATCATAATTATCACCTGCATAGTCACTATCTGAAAAAGCTTCTAAGTGAAAAGATGACTCTTTAGGATACCACAACCCTAACTTAGGTTGTTGTTTCAGATAACAGAAAATTCTCTTTACTGCATTCATGTGAGAGATCTTTGGTGAGACTTGATATCTTGCACATAGACAAACTGCAAACATGATATCAGGCCTTGATGCAGTAAGATACATAAGAGAGCCAATCATAGATCGGTATAACTTGACTTCAACTGGTTGTCCATCTTCATCTTTGCCCAATGAATTGATAGATTTAATAGGTCTAGTAACAGCCTTCATATCATCAAAATTAAACTTCTTAAGTATGTCTGCAACATACTTGTCTTGGCTAATGAAAATTCCTTCCTTGGACTGCTTAACTTGAAGTCCTAAAAAGAATGTTAACTCTCCCATTGAACTCATTTGAAATTCCTTCTGCATCAGCTGCTCAAACTCCTTAACCATGGACTGTTTGGTAGCCCCAAAGATGATATCATTCACATAAACTTGAACTAACATGATATCCTTCTTATCTCTCTTGATAAACAAAGTCTTGTCAATAGCTCCCCTCCTGTATCCATGTAGTAATAAAAATGTAGAGAGCCTCTCATACCAAGCTCTAGGAGCCTGATGAAGACCATAAAGAGCCTTAACCACCTTATAGACTTTGTTTGGATGCTTAGGATCTTCAAAAACTGGAGGTTGTTTCACATACACCTCTTCTGTAATAGTGCCATAAAGAAAGGCACTCTTGACATCCATCTGATAGACTTGAAAACCCATATAAGAAGCAAAAGCAAGAAAGATTCTAATTGCTTCAATCCTTGCCACAGGAGCAAATACCTCATCATAATCTACCCCTTCCTCCTGTCTATAACCCTGAGCAACTAACCTTACCTTGTTTTTGATAACATTACCTCTTTCATCCCTTTTAACTCTAAAAACCCACCTGGTTCCAATAACTCTCTTCCTATCTGGAAGATCACATAAAACCCAAACTTCTTGAAGTTTAAATTGAAGAAGTTCTTCCTGCATAGCTTCAACCCAGCTTTCTTTAGTCAAAGCTTGAGCAATATTCTTGGGTTCCTCTTGAGAGATGAAACAAGTAAATAAGCAGGTTTGATGGTCCTTATGATTCAGCCTGTTTTGTTACAAGTTGAACTTTAGCTCCTTCACATATCTGACATTCTCAAAATCAATTCTTCCAGCTTTAATTGTTCTTTTCAGAGTAATTCTTCCTCCATTGGGATCATTCCCAAATGCAACTTTTCCTCCACTAATATTTCTAAAATCAGACAGGATCTCTTTATCGCCTGTCATACTTCCAGAGCAACCACTATCCACAATAAGATGATCTTTAAGCTCCTCTTCTGGGTTGCCCTGCACACAAAGAAAAAAGTTAGAAACTTTTAGGAACCCAAGCCATTACTGACTTGTGTTCCCCTTGTGGAGTTACAAACTCAAATTATTTGAGTATGTAATTCCCACTATCTTTCAAATGATGATCCAAAATTATCTTTTGAGTTTTAGCATGTGGATTTTCAAAACTTTCTGGTTTTTCAACATAAATCTCTTTTACCAGTTTATTAGCATTTTCACAAACATCTGATTCACTTTGTGTTGAACGTACTGTTTGTCCCTTACCAGTACTTTCCCTTTTTACCCATTCAGTTTTAACAGGTGGTTCCTGTGATCTAGATCCCCTATATGAATTGTGATACTTTCTAGGTTGATAGTTAGATCTCCTAGAATACCTATTCCAAGTAGTGTTATCAGTACCTTGTCTCTGAGCAGTACTTTGGAAAGTACTGTGAGATACTGAAGATCTTCTCTGATGTGGGTATCTATGATCTGGTGTCAAGTTTCTGTGATTAACCCTATTTGAATTAGTCCAAACTGGTTTGTGCTCTCTAGGTCTCTGATTTGTAGACTTATTCCTTGGAAACTTGCTTAGATATTCTGAGTGTTTGTCACAATCTTTGATTAAGTGAGTAGGACTATAACATACAAAGCACAATTTTTGACCCATATGACCAAAGTGATTTCTTCTATGTCTATGCCCAAAATTATTTTGCCTTCTTGATGACTGATAAAATCTGTTTTGACCAAAATTATCCTAAAAAGGTTTAGCAGTACTGTTTTGAAAAGGTTTTGCAGAAGGTACTGCTTGTTCAGAAGGTACTGCTTGTTGAGCAGTACTTTGGTTTAAAGGTTCTGCTTGATTATTTTCAACAGTTTCTTTGGGTTTCTCAGACCTAGATTGAGCAACAAGCTTCTTCCTAAACTCTAGACTATCTACACCATAACGAGAAACATCAGGCCTAGCGGGTTGATGATTAATGGGATGAGGAACAGCATGATAACCATTGTCTTTCTTATATTCAGGAGGTGGTTCACTTATTGATCCCTCATTACTAGATGTATCTACATAGTTAATGAGTTCATCATCACTAGTGGTTATGTCCTCAAAAACACCATCATCCTGATCACTAGTTTGGATTTCATCTATGTTATTAAAATCCATTCCAAATCCTAAGCCTGTTCTAATATAAGCCCTTCTCTGTTTTTCAACATAAGTAACATGGGATAAGCCAGACTCTCTCCAAGCAGCAAACTTAGCTATCAAATCATCTCTTTCCTTAGTTAATTTCTCAATTTCAGCAATTTTACAATTTAGTTTCCATTCACTAAGTTTTAACTGGTAATCCTGTTGTTCATACTTTTCAGCCCAAGCCATTTCATTATTTTCATGTGTTATGATTTTAGCTTCCATAGACTCTAAAGTGATTTGATAACCTGCTACCTCAGACCTAGCCTTAACACAGTTATCTCTTTCGTAAACATAAGCATTAAGTACTTTTTGATAAAAATCATGACACTTAGAACATACCTCGGTGATAGGAGTTGATACAGCTTCAGTCGACATCATGAATATTGTTGAAGTAGGGTTTCTTCCTAGTCAGAGTTTCCACACAAGCTCTGATACCACTTGTTGGATCGATATACTTTAATCAAACTAACTTAACTAGCTTGTTAAGGTTTAATAACCTCGGATAAATCCTAAGTTATTAACAAAGAAACACTGAGCAATCTTTATCAAGTACGCGGAATTTACTTAACAAAGCTAAGAAGAAAAACTTTATTAACAAACTCTAAATCTGCTTATTATGCAGATACTCTAATACAACTCTAAGATAATCGAACTTTTCTCTAAACTCTAATTCGTAAACTCTAAAACTCTTTTTCTGAAATCGTACTTCTAATGCCAATCTAGGAGTCCTTTTATAGGCTCAAGGATATCCTAGTCGGTTTACAATTGATAACCTTGTACGACAAGTAATCTAAACATGGAATACAATTCTTTCCTTAAAGGAATATAACAGTTCTTTTGTTCTAGCAGTACTTTGACTTTATCTTGCAGTACTTTGACTTTGTCTTTAGCAGTACTTTGACTATTTGACTTCTTCCAGTACTTTGCAGCTTACAGTACTTTCATATCTTCAGTACTTTGATATCTTCAGCACTTTCATATCCCAACATGATGGTTTGTTGATTATATCTTAATCCATATATTCAATTTATCATTATGTCTCTTCTATGTTTGATTGATTGTGTGTATAATTGCATGTTCTCCATGTCCGGCTAATTAACTTGTGTGTTTGCTTAGGGAATATGAAACTTAATTATTGAATATTGATTGGTTGTCTCTTATCTTAATTGTTAATGATCTAGTAGTGCGATAGGTCATTCGTTGTGTAATTAATGTTTGATTAAATCTTTGTGAACTTTAGAATATAACTCCTTGAGTAGTTGTAAGCTAAACCATCCAAAGAGTGCCTTAGAGTAAGAGTTTATTATCCCTAGTGGGTTTTGTAGACGAGACCCTTTGGTAAGTTCAAAGAGTTAGGGAACATACGCATATCCTACGACCTTAGACACACAACGCGATTAAGAATAAAGACGTGACAATTCAACCACCAATAGGAGATAATTAAGGAGTAATAAAACCTAAGTAAACACATCTTTAAATCATCATATGAGCACACAACAATAGACATAGATTATCCTTAGCTTAGTTAATTAGATAAGTAGAGAAATTGGTAGAAATACCAACCCCCAAATCCAAACCCCGAGATTCGTACCTTTCCATTTCATAAAATATAAAAATACAAAAATAATCATCCCTCACCCTTAGACTTAAATTGACATACACTTCAGCCTAACGACACTATTCCCCTAGAGAACGATATCAATACCCGTGGCTTACCCTAATACTACACTACAATGATTAGGTTCACTGCCTAGGGTGTTGAAAAACTTGCTCGACGAAAAGGAAGTTCCTTTGACCCCGAACGCGCTGCGTAAGCGTATCATTGACCCTTCCTACGAAGGATGCTTCGGGGCTTTGCTGTGACTTTCTTTATTTTCGACCGGAGCCCCGTTGGTAGATACTTCTTTTGCTTCGATCCAGGTGTAAGATTTCTCCACCAAACCCTTGTAGGCTGCGGGGAGATCAGTGGAGAGGAATTCAACTAGACTTTTATTTCGTAGACCATGCACGAAACCTGAGATGCGCTGGTCCTCGTGCAAGCCCATTATTTGTAACGTGTCATTAGTGTATCTGGTAATGAAACCTCTGGTGCTCTCGTTCTCCCTCTTCTTGATGTTGTGAACTGTTAGGTGTGTTCTTGTAAACTTTTTCTGTTGGCTGAAATGTGATCTGAACTTGGCCTTGAGATCATCCAAATTCACAATGCTACCTGGTTTTTTCCCGTTCCACCATATACGAGCGGAGTCTCGTAGGGTGTATGTAAACATGTGACAAGCAACAGGCATAACCCATTTCTGTATTCTAATAGCCCCTTCAAATAAGTGCAAAAAGTTATCCGGATCCCCTTTCCCATCGTAGGTACCAATATGCGCGGTCATTTTCAACCCATCAGGCAAAGGGTAGTCTTCTATCCATCTTACGAAGGGTGTTGTGGAGCCCATGGGCTCCGGATAAAGGCAGTTATAAGGTGGCATGTAGATAGGGGCAGCATTGTACGGGTTATGATTTGGAGGTATTCCAACAGGGTTTTGGTTAACATATTGAGGGTAAGCAGTAGGTATATAAGGTGGGTGACTTCCTACAGGGTACGAAGGATATACCATAGGTTGCCTATAGGGCATACTTCCGTATGGTTGAGTTAAATTGGGGTTGCTATCCTGCCCATTAGATGGGGGATAAACCCCTTGAGGGTAAGATTGAGCCTGAAAAGGAGGGTACATACCATGAGGAGGAATATTTCCTCCCCCATTCATTTGAGATGGATTGCCTTCTATGCCGGATGCGTGAGAAGGCTGCAACAGAACCCCTGACTCGGTTCTTCCCAGATGAGCCGCCAAAAGTGGTGGCAAATTAACCTCCGTAGCATCCCTTCGGTTACTCCTTTCATTGGAGCCTTCTATCGTACCTTCCCGTCTAGTCGGAGCCCTCTCTGGAACGGCTTCAAAACCGACCGACCTTGCACTAGGCCTTCGACTGCTCGGAGACCCTATCCTTAGCACTGAGCGTGTAGCCCTCGGAGCCAAGGGCCTAGTCTCCATTTCCAAATCTTTGTCATACTCATCGCTTGAGTATTCCAACTCCCTACGCATCTCCACATTCTGAGCTTGCCTCCTTCGAGCCCTTAGTAAAGACTCTAATGCTTCGATGTTGGCTTCAACAAACGCTGGACTAATTACTGGTTCAAGGTTAGCCGAGGTTGAAGCATGGTTGTTGGGAGTTATTTCAGGGTGAGATCGTGTGGTAAAAGTGGATGCGGTTATATTGGGAAGGTTGTTAGGATCATTGACTGGGATTGGTGCCAAGGTCAAGAAACCTGGAGGGGGTGTATCTTCTCTTCCTTGAGTCATGTCGTGAAACTAGTGAGAGTGATTGACTGGGTGTAAGTTTGGAATAACGAGACCAATAGTAGCGGGTCCCACGGATGGCGCCACTGATTGTACAATAATTCGTACGACCAGGCCTTCGATGGTGATCGAAGGGTATGAGGGGTGATATGCTTGCGCTAAACTTGTAGCCAATCTGCAATAAGAAATAGTAGACACTTCGTTAAGTGATTGCGCAGGGGTTGGGCCCTGCGAACCACCTCCGGCTTGTGAGTAAGTATGTGATATGAGTTGTAAATAATATGATGTATGTGAAATACTGTGTTGAGTGAACATACCATTGAAATGACTCGTCCAACCTATTTATAGGTGATGAAAATAGCTTGGAGAGTGTTAGCACACGTTTAGGAGATCATGGGGGCGTCCCCTGATTTGTGGTAACCGCTAGGGCTTCATCCCCACTATCTCAGACTTGGCGGGGAAGCTAAGGACATAGTGGGAACGTGGGGGAAGACCAAGTCAAGGTTCTTATTTGTCTTGGCATCTTCAAGGGAAGACACCGAAGGGCATAGGCCTTCGGCTGGCGGATTCCCAACTGGTAACCATGTCAATGATGAATGGTTTTACGCCACCAATGACTTATGAAGAAAGACTTGGGTCTTCGTAATGCAATTTCGACTGAGGCCGAAGGGGGGTCCTTCGACCTAATCGGAGGGTACGTCATCAATTTCTTTCTCGTTTTCCTTCTTGAACTTCATTCTTGAATCTTTGGACCACTAACTTGATGACTTTATCTTCTCGAATATACTCCACAAGACTTGATTTTGATGGGAATTCTTCGTATATATAGAAATCTTCGTATTTTACTTCTTTTTCTGTCTTTTTCTCCACTTTCCTGTACTTGGCTACAAATGAACTAGCAAACGCACTTTTGTACGGTTAAGCATTAAAAGCATATGATTATAACCAAATAACACACATAAAAGCACGGATAACGCTACCAAAAACATGCACAATTTGAGCGTTATGAATACACAACAACCGAAATATTATGGAGTTTAACCCAAACAGGAGCTATTGTTCTATCATCTTTTGTAAGTTTAGTGTTTGAAGTCCAAATATTCAAAAAGATAGGCACCAATCGTATCAACCATGGACCTCCTTCCAACACCCTTTCTATACCCTCTTTGGTTTCAAATTGGAACACAAAAAAAAAAAAAAAACCATTATTAAGCATAACCCTTTGTAAACCAAACTTCTCCCATGTATTTCTTACATACAAAGTATTAGCGAATCTAAAGCTTACCAATGAAATAACCATACAAAGTATTAGCGAATCTAAAGCTTACCTCATCGATAACTTCCAAAGGAATTGTGACATAAGCACCAGGCACACAATTTTCGTTTCTCGTCTCCGAAATCTTAAATGTCTTCTTGGGTGTTTTATCCTTAAATATATCCACAAAAGATATAGGAGTAGAACCTGATCAAGGCACCAAATTTGGCACACTCGCATCACTTGTACTCGGACCCACATCAATTTTAGGACCCTTAACCACACTAGACGATCTCGCACCTTCATTCCCACCCAATGATTTACCATAAGTATTCGAACCTTTAGACGCACTTTTATTAATCAAAAAACCCTTCTCCATCATAAAAACCCACGTACACTAATAGAACAGGTAACAAAAAATGCATGCAGCAACAACCAATTTAAAAAGAAAACCCTGACTCAAAGTTATGGTTTTAAACGCTAGAAGAATGAAACACTAACCCATCACAATAATTGATGTGCTATTTCATCCTGCTTTTAATATTTATAAAACTTAGATAACTTAGGATAAACACATACTAACGGGGCAGAGAACCCGATCAGATGGAGTAAAGCCTTAGGTAAATCCGAGTATCGTCCCAAGAGAACTGTGACCTTGAAAAAATTAAGATAATTAGAAATGATATTGGTATGGTAAGATTGTGATAATTCATGTACATGCTATTATTCCATTCACACAGACACCAGAAATTTAGGGTAAAGAGATAGATAAACGAAGCTTAACTAAGAATGCATATATGAATTGTTTCTCGATATAAAGGTTCAATATAGTGGTTAATTATCACCAGAATTCTTTGGTCAATTCGTCATGGCCTATGGTTCTTAGATTCCTCACCAACATGAACAGATCACCCGGGATCATTCGATAACCTAATAACAGTCATTAAGGGCCAAATCAACTAGATCTAGTATGTGGGAACCTAGCCGTTAGGAACTTAGATTCCCCCTAACCTCTTAAAAACTTCCACTTGATAGGTGATCATTTGGTTAGTTCCCACACGAAGAGTGGTTGTACTATGGCTAATTCCTCCCATACTTCGCAATCTATCAGACTGGGGTCAGTTGGTCATATCTCCCAACCCTATAGATACTACCAAGCTTATAATATTACCAAGACTAGCGATCTATGAAAAGACTAGCAAATGTCTATAAAAAATTAAAGAGATTATCGATAACATAAATGCAAACTTCAATTAATAACATGAATTCATAGTATAAGTCCTAGAAAAATATAAAAGGAATTCAAACTCGAATACAATGGAAATCGTAGACGAGAACTTCGTTATTCGATGCTCCTAAGCCATGCTTCTTCTTCTGTGTTTTGATCACCCCAAACCCTAGAAGGTTTGGGTAAGGAGAGATGATTAAAACTGGTGAAATCATCGACTATTTATAGGCTCCGACACTAGTTACGGCGTAACATTTGTTAAGTAGTTATGCCGTAACCCTTCAATTCTTGAGCTTATCCATGGTTACGGCGTAACCTGAGCTGGGGGTTACGACGTAACCTTTGTAAATCATATGTATTTCTTCATTACGGCGTAACCTGAGCTGAGGGTTACGCCGTATCTCTTGTCAAGTAAGCTGCATAATGTTCAGTAGCATGTTATGGCGTAATTATATTCCATGGTTACGCCGTAATCTTCACACTCATTTTTACGTCGTAACTTCATCACATAGTTACACCGTAGTCGAGAGACAACTCATCCTTTAGGCTTGAAAATGTCCAATTACTGCTTCCTTGCATTAAATAGGTCCTGGAATGAAATAATAAGGAATAAGGATGTTTTCACTTGCATTTTACTCAAAATGTGATGATAAAAGGGGAAATTAACGCTTAGAAAATCAGGACTATTTGATGTTATCAAATATCCCCCCACTTGAACTCTACTTGCCCTCAAGTAGACCAATCTAGACAGCAAAAGATACATCCCCAAGGAATGTTTAGTTAAGATTTCCATGCTAGAATATTTATAAGAGCTGAACACCTCACGAAATGGGAACGAAAACACTCTCACTCTCATCCTAATCTAAGTGTTAATTTCGAGGTGATCACTCAATTGCACGGACATAGCAAGTATTCTATCATAAGCTTGGCAATTACACATAACTCCACCACTTGAGCTAAGGTTAAGACAGATTTTATAAAGCAATGTTGGGTGATATAGACTCAAAGGCTATGAGGCAGTGTCATTACTAACGTGTCACGGCGAAGTAGACAAAATCAATGATACATGACCAAATCCATGGCCAAGACATCAAGGATTGCTCGCTGCATCACCTAGACACGCTTCACAACAATAAAAAGGGTAAGGTAAGGCATGGGATATTTTAATGGGTGAAAAGAAAAAGAAAACAAATAGTCTTAGCTTAAAACCGAGTTGCCATCACCCCACCGTTTATTCGAGGTTTATCTTCATATGATCAATATATGTCATGGGAATCCACCATTGTTTTTTCTTGAACTATTCTTCCAACCTTCAAATGTGATCGAGAAATTCATTCTTAATGCCAATATAAGGAGATAATTTGGGGGTCTTTAATGATCTTTAATAAGATGTAGCTGATTTGGTACGCCTTTCGAATCTTTCATTCAAACCTCGAACTTGGGCGAACAATGACTTCAAAATCAAAAGGTAAGACTACACGGTAGGCTAAGGTGTAAGGGTGTAACAAAAATAAGGGTTAGAAAATGAAAGGATGGGCTCAAAAAGGGTGTAACTAGGGGTATCTTGGACAAAAGGAGAGTGCAACAAAAAGGGTTAACACGGAGGTCGAAAAGTCAATGTGACTAATCGATAAACACACACAAGTAAACATATATGGGCTATTTGGGTTTAATCCTAAAACATCTACTTTTTTCAAATTGCCTTTCCAAATGCACCAAGCTAACTTGATACACTACTCGTCTATGGTCTCGAAGTGATGTAAAAGCCAAGTTCTAAAGTTTACAATACTATCGGCACACTCAATATTTGGTAGATTTGGGTAAAATGGGGAAAACGGAAAGGCTAAATATCACCAATGACAATAAGGGTTATAGTGTGCTCGGCTTTATGTAATTCTAGATTGGTTAAAAATATGACAAAATTTTTCAAATGAGCTTAAAATTTTAAAAACCAACAAGAAAATTAGGTCAAGTAGGCTAAGTAATCATACACTTCATTTCTATTCCTATCCCCCGACTTGAAGTGTACAAAGTCCCATTTGTACGAAAAAAGGAAAAATGAAATAGAAATGAAAAATAAAAGAGAAAGAAATAGACTCCCCTCTCGAATGCCTGCCCAAGATGTCTCACTAGAGGTAGAAGGTGGGTCACGAGGTTGCTAATGCGTATCATATCCGGAGACTATGCCTTAACTACTATATTGCCAAAAGATTTTCCTACTGCTGCATAGGTTACGGCGTAACTGACCCAAATGGTTACGCCGTAATTCGTGTCACAGAACCAAAACCTGTACATAATACATAGGAAAATTTTGTACCCCACGGGTACAATCGATTATCAAGCACATAAATATCCTAATTATTTAGTTATTACAGACATATGTTTGAAATTGTTTTAAATTGTTCCAACAAACAGGGTTGGATCGAACGGGGTGCTTGTGGTGCTGCCAGGAGTAGGTTCGGTCTACATAAATGCCACTCCTCTTTGGACGCCAATGTCGGGGATGTCTGGCTGGTACACATACCCCGGTCCCTGCCATCTAGGGTTGCTCAAGTGCATGCTCTGGAGCATTTGGCTTGTATGATATGCACTCCAGTTGAAGAAATCCTACTGGAGTTGCTGCACTTGATCCATTGTACCTGCAAAACCCTCAAGTTAGTTACTTAGACCATATAAACCCACTCCAAGGCTATCAATTTCCTCGTTGAAGTGAGTAGCCATCCCCTCGTTTCGCTCATCGATCATCTGTAACATGTCCCAACATTAACGTGTGCCCTCTTTACCCAAAAAAACATTAACGTGTGCCCTTCTTCGACCCCTAGGCACACGTTCCTCAACATCCTCTTGGGCTTCTCCAGCACCACTACCTTCCCCGACTTCTCTCCTCGGGGCTAATCCAGCTAACCTAATCACTCCATACACGTCTTGGATGCAAATTCCAAACTCAACTAGCTTATTTAACCAAATCAAGCTAGTCTCCCTACCACAGGATACCCAAGCCAACGCCGCATCAGTCATCAAATCATAGCTCCTTGCCAATCTCTCAATGAAATGAGCCCCCTGAATTGGACTCCTCGTAGTAAACCCCTTAGCAATGAACCTCGCCAAATAGTGGGGGACATCGATGTGATTTCCCCCGTCCATCCCTTCCATGAGGTACAAATCGTCCATGGTCATCTACTCTTTAGCAGAGTGCCTTGCCCTGATAGAGAAAGCAAGGAGTTGGTGCACCAAATGGCGAATGGGGTTCCTTACCATTGTGTAGGTTGGTGGGTGCTTTGAAATGTAACCATCCATAACAGAAATCCGGTTGAAATGGACGGCGGTATCATGAATTTCAGGCCTATGCCTCCAACAAGTGTTGTAAAACCTTTGGAAGGCTTCAGAATCCATTTCGTCCCGAGTATACAAGCCCATTCTCTCAATAAATTGCTTCAAAGTCAAACTCCTTCTCATACCCCCCAATTGGAAAAACAACGAATCCACATTATCATCCTCAATCTCATTTTGGAACTCAACACTAGCAAGAAACTCCCGAACATATTCCGGAATGAACGGCTCGGTGATCCTAAAAAGCCTTATCCAAGCATTGCAAGTAAACTCCCCCAGCGAACATGTGTATTTTATCTTGCAAAATTTCCTCAACTTCCTTCCAGCAGCCCCATTGGCCATACTATCAAACTCCTCAAAATCCAAGGCTTCAGGTTGACTAATGTCTTTCCTCCTCAACTTTTCGTACTCATCAAGACATATTTTCTTAATTCCTACATCTTGGTATGCCAAAACCTAACCCACTCAGTGGGTTTGTTTGCGCCTGCAAAGAAAACAGATAATAGTAAAATGCAGACCCTACTGATGTACTAGTTACGGCGTAACCACTTTACAAGTTACGTCATAATTAGATTATTCAACCAGTTACAGCGTAACATCACACAAAGATTACGCCATAATTAAATTACTCAAAGAGTTACGGCGTAACTTATCCCGAGGTTACGCCGTATTCTTTCCCCTAAACTCAGCACAACATATGGTCATATTTAGCAATAGATTACACCGGAACCATCAATTTTTTCCAAGTGGTAAAACGTATAAATAATTTTTTTAACCTATTAGTGCTGAGGGACCGCGCCTAAACCACTAGGTTTGTGTTTGACCTAAAACCCTTTTAAATTAAGTCAAAACATCCTAAATGACCCATAATGATAGGACACGAATCAAAGTAACAAGGGGAATACATCATAATTATCAATTAATTAAACCAATAGCAATAAAATAATCAAACACGGAAGATCCCAAAAATATTAAAATATAAACCTTAATTGAATAATCGAAAGAAACAAATCAAAAAGAGTAGTAATAGATCTTACCAGCCATGGTTTGAGTGATGGGATGAAGAAATCTTGATAGAAAATTTTTGAGAGAAAATTTTACTGTTTTGGTAGGCGGTGAAAAGTGTTTATGTAAAACTTAGTTTTTCATCCGTATAAGGTTTTATACCGCCAGTAGGTTACGGCGTAATTAGGAAAATAGTTACACCGTAAATAAATTTTTCAGATTAATAATTTTAATTATTGCAAAATGGTTACGCCGTAACTAAATAATCATATTTTTTTTTAATTTTTAGAATTCTTAAAATTATATTGTGGTTACGTCGTAACTCTTAACAGGAGTTACACCGTAACTAATAGCTTCGAAGAATGAATGTGTAGTATTGTAATACGAGAGATTGAGATACATACCTCGGTTTGGAAGAGGTCAAATCTCTTATTTAGGTTTATATGAACTACCTTAGATCTTTCATTAACTGCTCCCCGGCAGCGGCGTCAAAAATCTGATGTGCTATTTAATCCTGCTTTTAGTATTTATAAAACTTAGATAACTTAGGATAAACACATACTAACGGGCAGAGAACCCGATTAGATGTAGTAAAGCCTTAGGTAAATCCGAGTATCGTCCCAAGAGAGCAGTGACCTTGAAAGAACTAAGATGATTATAAATGATATTGGTATGATAAGATTGTGATAATTCATCTACATGCTATTATTCCATTCACACAGACATCAGAAATTTAGGGTAAAGAGATAGATAAAAGAAGCTTAACTAAGAATACAAATATGAATTGATTCTCGATATAAAGGTTCAATATAGTGGTTAATTATCACCAGACTCCTTTGGTCAATTCGTCATGACCTATGGTTCTTAGATTCCTCACCAAGATTAACATGTCACTCGGGATCATTCGGCAACCTAATAGCAGTCTTTAAGGGCCAAATCTACTAGATCTAGTCTGTGGGAACCTGACCGTTAGGAACTTAGATTCCCCCTAAGCTCTTAAATACCTCCACTTGATAGGTGATTATTTGATCAGTTCGCACATGAAGATTCATTGTACTATGGCCAATTCCTCCCATACTTCGCAATATATCAGACTGGGGTCAGTTGGTCATATCTCCCAGCCTTATAGATACTACCAAGCTTATAATATTACCAAGACTAGCGATCTATGAAAATACTAGCAAATGTCTATAAAATTAAAGAGATTATCTATATGCAAACTTCAATTAATAACATGAATTCATAGTATAAGTCATAGAAAAATATAAAAAGAATTCCAACTCGAATACAATGGAAATCGTATACGAGAACTTCGTTATTCGATGCACCTAAGCCATGCTTCTTCTTCTGTGTTTTGATCTTTCCAAACCCTAGAAGGTTTGGGAAATGAGAGATGATTAAAACGAAATCATCAACTATTTATAGGCTCCGACACTAGTTACGACGTAACATTTGTTAAGTAGTTACCCCGTAACCCTTCAATTCTTGAGCTTATCCATGGTTACGGCGTAACCTGAGCTGGGGCCTACGCCGTAGCCTTTGTAAATCATATGCATTTCTTCATTACGGCGTAGCCTGAGCTGAGGGTTACGTCGTATCTCTTGTCAAGTAAGCTGCATAATGTTCAGTAGCATGTTACGGCGTAATTATATTCCATGGTTACGCTATAACTTCATAAGCATTGTTACGTCGAAACTTCATCACTTGGTTACGCCGTAGTTGAGAGACAGCTCATCATTTGGGCTTGAAAATGTCCAATTACTGCTTTCCTGCATAAAATATGTCCTGAAACAAAATAATAAGGAATAAAGATGTTTTCACTAGCACTTTACTCAAAATGTGAGGATTAAGGGGGAAATTAACGCTTAAAAAATAAGACTATTTGATGTTATCAATAATCATAGCAGGTAAAGACCCTACTGATGTACTAGTTACGGCGTAACCACTTTACAAGTTACGTCATAATTAGATTATTCAACCAGTTACAGCGTAACATCACACAAAGATTACGCCATAATTAAATTACTCAAAGAGTTACGGCGTAACTTATCCCGAGGTTACGCCGTATCCTTTCCCGTAAACTCAGCACAACATATGGTCATATTTAGCAATAGATTACACCGGAACCATCAATTTTTTCCAAGTGGTAAAAAGTATAAATAATTTTTTTAACCTATTAGTGCTGAGGGACCGCGCCTAAACCACTAGGTTTGTGTTTGACCTAAAACCCTTTTAAATTAAGTCAAAACATCCTAAATGACCCATAATGATAGGACACGAATCAACGTAACAAGGGGAATACATCATAATTATCAATTAATCAAACCAATAGCAATAAAATAATCAAACAAGGAAGATCCCTAAAATATTAAAATATAAACCCTAATTGAATAATCGAAAGAAACAAATCAAAAAGAGTAGTCATAGATCTTACCAGCCATGGTTTGAGTGATGGGATGAAGAAATCTTGATAGAAAATTTTTGAGAGAAAATTTTACTGTTTTGGTAGGCGGTGAAAAGTGTTTATGTAAAACTTAGTTTTTCATCCGTATAAGGTTTTATACCGCGAGTAGGTTACGGCGTAATTAGGAAAATAGTTACACCGTAAATAAATTTTTCAGATTAATAATTTTTATTATTGCAAAATGGTTACGCCGTAACTAAATAATCATATTTTTTTTTAATTTTTAGAATTCTTAAAATTATATAGTGGTTACGTTGTAACTCTTAACAGGAGTTACACCGTAACTAATAGCTTCGAAGAATGAATGTGTAATATTGTAATACGAGAGATTAAGATACATACCTCGGTTTGGAAGAGCTCAAATCTCTTATTTAGGTTTATATGAACTACCTTAGATCTTTCATTAACTGCTCCCCGGCAGCGACGTCAAAAATCTGATGTGCTATTTCATCCTGCTTTTAGTATTTATAAAACTTAGATAACTTAGAATAAACACATACTAACGGGCAGAGAACCCGATTAGATGTAGTAAAGCCTTAGGTAAATCCGAGTATCGTCCCAAGAGAGCAGTGACCTTGAAAGAACTAAGATGATTATAAATGATATTGGTATGATAAGATTGTGATAATTCATCTACATGCTATTATTCCATTCACACAGACATCAGAAATTTAGGGTAAAGAGATAGATAAACGAAGCTTAACTAAGAATACAAATATGAATTGATTCTCGATATAAAGGTTCAATATAGTGGTTAATTATCACCAGACTCCTTTGGTCAATTCGTCATGACCTATGGTTCTTAGATTCCTCACCAAGATTAACATGTCACTCGGGATCATTCGACAACCTAATAGCAGTCTTTAAGGGCCAAATCTACTAGATCTAGTCTGTGGGAACCTGACCGTTAGGAACTTAGATTCCCCCTAAGCTCTTAAATACCTCCACTTGATAGGTGATCATTTGATCAGTTCGCACACGAAGATTCATTGTACTATGGCCAATTCCTCCCATACTTCGCAATATATCAGACTGGGGTCAGTTGGTCATATCTCCCAGTCTTATAGATACTACCAAGCTTATAATATTACCAAGACTATCGATCTATGAAAATACTAGCAAATGTCTATAAACTTAAAGAGATTATCAATAACATAAATGCAAACTTCAATTAATAACTTGAATTCATAGTATAAGTCTTAAAAAATATAAAAAGAATTCCAACTCGAATACAATGGAAATCGTATACGAGAACTTCGTTATTCGATGCACCTAAGCCATGCTTCTTCTTCTGTGTTTTGATCTTTCCAAACCCTAGAAGGTTTGGGAAATGAGAGATGATTAAAACGAAATCATCAACTATTTATAGGCTCCGACACTAGTTACGACGTAACATTTGTTAAGTAGTTACCCCGTAACCCTTCAATTCTTGAGCTTATCCATGGTTACGGCGTAACCAGAGCTGGGGTTTACGCCGTAGCCTTTGTAAATCATATGCATTTCTTCATTACGGCGTAGCCTGAGCTGAGGGTTACGTCGTATCTCTTGTCAAGTAAGCTGCATAATGTTCAGTAGCATGTTACGGCGTAATTATATTCCATGGTTACGCTATAACTTCATAATCATTGTTACGTCGAAACTTCATCACTTGGTTACGCCGTAGTTGAGAGACAACTCATCATTTGGGCTTGAAAATGTCCAATTACTGCTTTCTTGCATAAAATATGTCCTGAAACGAAATAATAAGTAATAAAGATGTTTTCACTAGCACTTTACTCAAAATGTGAGGATAAAGGGGGAAATTAACGCTTAAAAAATAAGACTATTTGATGTTATCAATAATCATAGCAGGTAAAGACCCTACTGATGTACTAGTTACGGCGTAACCACTTTACAAGTTACGTCATAATTAGATTATTCAACCAATTACAGCGTAACATCACACAAAGATTACGCCATAATTAAATTACTCAAAGAGTTACGGCGTAACTTATCCCGAGGTTACGCCGTATCCTTTCCCGTAAACTCAGCACAACATATGGTCATATTTAGCAATAGATTACACCGGAACCATCAATTTTTTCCAAGTGGTAAAAAGTATAAATAATTTTTTTAACCTATTAGTGCTGAGGGACCGCGCCTAAACCACTAGGTTTGTGTTTGACCTAAAACCCTTTTAAATTAAGTCAAAACATCCTAAATGACCCATAATGATAGGACACGAATCAACGTAACAAGGGGAATACATCATAATTATCAATTAATCAAACCAATAGCAATAAAAAAATCAAACACGGAAGATCCCAAAAATATTAAAATATAAACCCTAATTGAATAATCGAAAGAAACAAATCAAAAAGAGTAGTAATAGATCTTACCAGCCATGGTTTGAGTGATGGGATGAAGAAATCTTGATAGAAAATTTTTGAGAGAAAATTTTACTGTTTTGGTAGGCGGTGAAAAGTGTTTATGTAAAACTTAGTTTTTCATCCGTATAAGGTTTTATACCGCCAGTAGGTTACGACGTAATTAGGAAAATAGTTACACCGTAAATAAATTTTTCAGATTAATAATTTTTATTATTGCAAAATGGTTACGCCGTAACTAAATAATCATATTTTTTTTTTTTTTTTAGAATTCTTAAAATTATATAGTGGTTACGTCGTAACTCTTAACAGGAGTTACACCGTAACTAATAGCTTCGAAGAATGAATGTGTAGTATTGTAATATGAGAGATTGAGATACATACCTCGGTTTGGAAGAGCTCAAATCTCTTATTTAGGTTTATATGAACTACCTTAGATCTTTCATTAACTGCTCCCCGGCAGCGGCGTCAAAAATCTGATGTGCTATTTCATCCTGCTTTTAGTATTTATAAAACTTAGATAACTTAGGATAAACACATACTAACGGGCAGAGAACCCGATTAGATGTAGTAAAGCCTTAGGTAAATCCGAGTATCGTCCCAAGAGAGCAGTGACCTTGAAAGAACTAAGATGATTATAAATGATATTGGTATGATAAGATTGTGATAATTCATCTACATGCTATTATTCCATTCACACAGACATCAGAAATTTAGGGTAAAGAGATAGATAAATGAAGCTTAACTAAGAATACAAATATGAATTGATTCTCGATATAAAGGTTCAATATAGTGGTTAATTATCACCAGACTCCTTTGGTCAATTCGTCATGGCCTATGGTTCTTAGATTCCTCACCAAGATTAACATGTCACTCGGGATCATTCGGCAACCTAATAGCAGTCTTTAAGGGCCAAATCTACTAGATCTAGTCTGTGGGAACCTGACCGTTAGGAACTTAGATTCCCCCTAAGCTCTTAAATACCTCCACTTGATAGGTGATCATTTGATCAGTTCGCACACGAAGATTCATTGTACTATGGCCAATTCCTCCCATACTTCGCAATATATCAGACTGGGGTCAGTTGGTCATATCTCCCAGCCTTATAGATACTACCAAGCTTATAATATTACCAAGACTAGCGATCTATGAAAATACTAGCAAATGTCTATAAAATTAAAGAGATTATCAATAACATAAATGCAAACTTCAATTAATAACATGAATTCATAGTATAAGTCTTAGAAAAATATAAAAAGAATTCCAACTCGAATACAATGGAAATCGTATACGAGAACTTCGTTATTCGATGCACCTAAGCCATGCTTCTTCTTCTGTGTTTTGATCTTTCCAAACCCTAGAAGGTTTGGGAAATGAGAGATGATTAAAACGAAATCATCAACTATTTATAGGCTCCGACACTAGTTACGACGTTACATTTGTTAAGTAGTTACCCCGTAACCCTTCAATTCTTGAGCTTATCCATGGTTACGGCGTAACCTGAGCTGGGGTTTACGCCGTAGCCTTTGTAAATCATATGCATTTCTTCATTACGGCGTAGCCTGAGCTGAGGGTTACGTCGTATCTCTTGTCAAGTAAGCTGCATAATGTTCAGTAGCATGTTACGGCGTAATTATATTCCATGGTTACGCTATAAATTCATAATCATTGTTACGTCGAAACTTCATCACTTGGTTACGCCGTAGTTGAGAGACAACTCATCATTTGGGCTTGAAAATGTCCAATTACTGCTTTCTTGCATAAAATATGTCCTGAAACGAAATAATAAGAAATAAAGATGTTTTCACTAGCACTTTACTCAAAATGTGAGGATAAATGGAGAAATTAACGCTTAAAAAATAAGACTATTTGATGTTATCAATAATCATTACAGGTAAAGATATAATCGTTGATCCCAGCACACTAAACCATGAATAACAAACCAATTTAATAGTGAATTGACTTAAAGTCAATAAAGGTAGGCTTAATTGGTACTGTATTAGTTTATTCGAACCCACCAAGCGACTTCGACCAATTTTTTAATAGAATATTTTCGTTTAACATTAATGAAAACAATGAATAGCTACAATTAAATAAGAATTTAAAATAGGTTAGGGATGTAACGATTGTCAATAGTCGCCAATGGAGGAGAGGTTCTTTTGTGAGGGGTTTTTTTAAGTGATAGGCTTTGAGTATACTCACTGATAGACTATTTTTAAGGGTATGTTTGGCGCAAAGGGTTGGGGGTGGGGCGAGAGCTGGGGATGAAGCTTATATTATAAACCCAAACTAAAATTTTTATTTTCATAAACTTGTTTGGCAAATTAGTTTAATTTAAGGCTTATTATTGTAAAATTACTAAAAAAACACATATAATTAAATTAACATATGTATATATTAGATATTTATGTGGTTATTTAAGTAATTTTATACCAACGGGCTTATATTTGGGGCTTATAAAAAGTTTAGCCTCATTTTTGGGGCTGAGGCTTATGGTTGGGGCTTGGGCTTATAATTTCAAAAGCCTCTTATAAACTTCTACGCCAAACGATGCTTATAGAGGGGCTTTTGAAATTTAAACCCCCATAAGCCCCTAGCCAAACACAGCCTAAGTGGCGATAATGACGGACATCTTCAGTAAGGAATTGAATATGCCTTTGATGTCATTATAACTTTCCTTTTTAAGGATTAGATTGTAATCTCATTTTGATTTAGCTTCTTGCTAGAGTTTTGCTTAATATACTTCAACCGTTCATAAAAGTATGGAACGTGTCTTTAAAATATGTACGTAGATGTTTTATTTCATGATGAGTATATGAAATACATACATAGTTACTTACTGAACATTCATATAACTTAGAATTATTACAAACTGACACAACCAGGAAGTACCATAATTAATTCCTGCAGATTATAATTCTTGAACTCCAAGAAATTTATAAAGACCACATTATAGATAAATATTATACATACAAACAATTATAATAACCTTAACAATCATTATATACGCAAGCATGCTGGAGAAGCTCACTTAGCTCACACTCTAGGAAGCACTAACGTGCTTCATATTCTTCAAATAACATGTTTCTGCTACCCGAGTAAGAATCCCATTCATTAGGACCATATGAAACTAATGGAGCCTCGTAAAGATCAGATTGCTCAACTTCCAAGACTAGGCTTCTAGTCTCTTGACTTGTTTGTGGAATCCAAGGATGGGTTGTCAATTTCCTCAAGCCGTCTAGCTCCATTACCACTTCTTTCATTGTAGGTCTATCGTGGCTTTGTAAACTAAGGCATCTCTTGACCAGATCACCCAGTGTATGTAACTTGTCAAGAGTTCCTTCACGTAAGAGTCGAGGTTCAACAATTTCAAATAAGCGATTTTCTTTAACTGAATTAACAAAATATGTTGCTAAATTTTTTTCTTCATTAATTCTATCAGCACCAATGGGTTTTTTCCCCGTTATGAGTTCTGCAAGGACCACTCCAAAGCTATATACGTCACTTTTCTCTGTTAACTGGCTTGTGTGATAGTATTGTGGATCCAGATACCCTAGTGTACCTAGAATAAGAGTAGTTACTTGCTCGTGATCTATTGGTACTAACCTTGATGCGCCAAAATCTGAAATTTTAGCGGTGTAGTTATCATCTAATAGTATGTTGGTCGACTTGACGTCTCTATGTATGATTGGCATAATAGTTTCTGAATGAAGATATGCAAGTGCACCAGCAGCTTCAGCAGCTATTCTCAACCGGTTCTCCCATGATAACCAACTCAGTCCACCCAATCTATGATGAATGTGATGGTAAAGAGTGTTATTTGAGATGAATTCATATACAAGTACAGGGACTTCTTCTTCCAAGCAGCAGCCCAAAAGTTTTACCACATTTCGATGGATGACTTGTGTAAGGATCAAGACTTCGTTGATGAACTGCTCTGCCTGGCTCCCATCCACTACTTTTGACTTCTTTATTGCAACTACACGTTTATCGGACAAGATTCCTTTGTAGACAACACCATAGGCACCTTGACCAATAATTTTGTCTTGAGAATAATTGTTAGTGGCTTTACGAAGTTCTGTGGTGTTAAACAAAGTCATTTCCTTGTGCGACCCTTGTGAATCAATCTTTTGTTTCAGCAACACCCCTCCGTTTTGCTCAAAAAACTTTTCCCTGAGCCTGGTTACCTTCCTCTTTCTTATTCCAAAGGAAATCCCCGTAATCCCGCATAATATTGCTAATAAGCCAATCACAATCGCTACATGTGAAAGTAATATGAAAAAGACTAAGTTAATATCATTGTGAGGATTAGTTTTAAGTAAAGAAAACATGGGTTAATTTGAGATAAAAAAAAAAAAAATACATGTTGAAAAGATGGACATACACATGTTCATATTTGCATGAAAGAGCTACCATACCTATAATGAGTATTTTCCCTCTTGCATCTTTAGCAGCAAAACGTTGACAACCATTTTGTGTTTTTGCATCGCCAGTAGTACCTCGGAAACAAGTACAGTTGTAACTCCCTGGAGTATTAATGCAATCACCATAACAAGGGTAGGTTCCTGGATCCGCACACTCGTTGATATCTGAAATAATAAACGTATAGTTAAACAGAAAAACAACACAACTTTGTTCTGGAAGAGAGAGGAAGGGGGATTTACAAAACTTTAGTGGTTAAAGGTAAAAGAACATTATTTGATGATTGTCAAATACAGTATAATTTACATCTAAGTTCAAAGCTTTAGAAAGAATCTAAACTTAGAGTGAGGATCAAATGAGAAATAAAGTTGAAATGAGAAGAATGATAAAAAACCACAACCGCACATTTCAGATGCACCTACAAAAGTAGATGCATCTCCTATTAAAATTCTTTTTTTCATTTAAAATGTGTGGCTCAGAATATTTCTCACTCTTCTCATTTTATTTTCTCTTCTCACTATATCTCTTCCTAAGTCAATTTTCTAAAATAAAATGTTAAAACTTTTCCGTAAATTTTGATTATTTTTGAAATTTAACAAATACATCATAGACTTCATGTATCTTCTTTTTTCTTCTTTTTTTCTTTTTAGAAAACAACGTGTATTGTTTAATGTTGTTGTGGTTGAAAATTTAAGTAGAAAGTTATACCAAAAACTCCTCTGTATACGCACGAGATTAAAATATAGATGCACGAATGTGAAATGCAAATAAATAAACAATATAAACATGTTATTTAGCAATTTACCATTTAAACTTTTCAGATAGGCTTATAATATAAGAGCAACCGTTACTCGAAGTTATAATGCAACGACGATAAGTATTCAATTTTTTCCTCTCAAAGCTTAAGTAGTGATACCGGATAAATAATTTAAATAATACGGTCATTATTTGAATTTATTTTTAGTAAAATTACACAACATATCAAAAATTCGTGCATGATACTTAAACTAAATTTGATTCATGTTTAAAACTCGTGCGTGCAAAAAATTTATAACTAATGTTTTTGTAAGATCAAATTCAAATGTTAATTACCAGAAAATTGCGTATGAACAATAAACAGAGGGTAATGATTGTATATATACTTAGTTGCGTTACAACGTACTATTATATTTTTTTTTTATTCAAAAGTTTTTTGTAAAAATTTTTCTTTTGTTTTTGTTATTAGTGGCTGATGAGGATTAGGATTTTAGTTCCAAAACAAGTGGATCTTCAAAAGAAAAGGTGGTGACTCAAATGGAAGACAAAGGGCTGAGTATGGAGAACAAGGAAGACGTTGTGAGACCAAGCACTTTAAATGAGACTACGGAACCAAGACCAAACAAGAATCATCAAAAAGGACATAGAAGTTTCTGCTTATGAAGGAAGTGGTGCAAGTAAAAGCTTGTACGAGAAATTCAAAGAGGGTATTGATTATGATGAGGATCATGTTTTCAGCCTTTACACATACCCGTTGTCAACTTAGATGATAGTGGTTTATGTTTCTTTCATTGAGTCAAATGTATGTGGTTGCACGTTTGCCGTTTGTGATGTAGTTATGCTTAGGTAATGGGCTGAAATGTGAGATACACCAACATTCTCTGTACTTAACTTTTTTTATGGAGTAATACCTTTATCGGGTTAAAACCCTTTACCCAAGAAAAAAATGTAAAAAACTAAATTTCTCAAAGAAAGGCTTACTAGTTAAAAGGCAAAACAGGGTTTTATTAAGTAACTTACTAAATTCCCAAACTATTATACAATGCAGGTAAGATTCCCCCTATACTTTTATACAATCTTATGTCTTTTATAAGGTCGTAAATATGTCGGAAGTATTGTAATATTGAACAATATTCATTTGATCATATTTGAAAATCTTTTTCAATTGTAAACTTTTGTAAATGTATTTTTTGTATTTACGCAGAAGTTAAATCAAAATAATATTAAAACATTTTTGTCTCTTGCTTAGCTTAATTATCACCCCTATTTATTTACAAGGTGATTGTGAAATTATTCATTCGCAATAGTTAATGTTCCATACATGTATATATAAGGTAATATATAATAGCCATATATATAATAAAAGGTACTCTGAACCAGAAATTAAAGAGATGACCATTCAGAGCTGTGAGAATCTTGTTAAAGGAAATTTTGATAATGCAATAAACCTATGTAAGATTGTACCTTGACAGCCAGGAGATATATATGGATTTCCTTCATAGCCTTCTTTACAAACACAGCGGTAGCCACCACTTTCCCTAGTAGAGCTAACACATTTACTATTTGATTGGCAGACAAAACCATCGGTTGCTTCAACTTCAGGGCAACTCAGATTTCCAATAGCCCATTCGAGCACTAGTGGCACTGTATCTTCTATCCTCTTTCTGAAGGAAGTATCATTTAAATCAGTCGCGCCATTGAACTTGAATGCATTCTCGTCACCAACAAAGGCATATGTACAAGGATTAAATGACCTCCTATTTACATCACCTTCATCATTGCTTGAATTGTTGCTTGAATTGTTGCTTGAATCCTGCAATTTACGGACCCGGGTAGCATAAAAGTTTATGTCGGTGGGTATGGATGATTGACAACAACCATATCCTGTACACTCATCCCTTAAAACATCATCCGGTGTTGAACAAAAGACCATACAGCCGGTAGACACATTCCTAGATTGTGTTCTTGAATTTAGCCAAGCATAATCATAGCAGCCGATCACGGTGAACTTGTTAACTTTCGAGAAGGTGAACGGCTTCACACTAAGGTTCGCTCTGACTGGCATATCGTTGTATATGGTGCCATTTGAAGAATAGCACCTGCTCGCCAATCTATTGGTAGCCCGGAGGGTAGAATCAGATATCAATTTAATCCCTCATTTATATAAATAAATAGAGGCCTTTGGAGGTGTAGCTGCCTGAATTAATAGAGGCCTTTGGAGGGTTTACAGAAATGTTGCAGTATATGCGAAATCCCTCATTTATATAACACTCAGAGTTGTCTCCGAGACCGAAAGGGTAGGGAACAACTAAATCCCCACATGTGCTGTTGCACCCTGGCTTTGCTAAGTTTTTTGAGTTAATGAGGGTGTGGGTTTCAGTGGTGGAATTTGTATCTGAAGCTGTATACGAAAACATTTGAAATACTGCCCAAATTAGAACAACGAATTTCATGTCTGTCATTTGGGATTTCTAATTGATGTAGTATTTTGAGGAGTTCCAAGTCTAATTTTATAATGTAATCAGTTTTAAATTCCTGTTAACAGAATAGTTCTGTTATGGTCTTTGATGTGTTCTACCTGCTTTTGTATTGACTGAGCTAACTTGTGTTACGACTAAGTTTTAGTTATCACCTTGTCCTCTAGAACTCTAGAAGACTCTCAATAGTCGTGAGAAAAACATCAAATATTTTCTTGTTGATCTTAAGCCAATATCTATCATGAACATTATCTTTTTTTCTCTCCAAATTACATAAATACGAAATTGTAGAATACATTTTAGTATGAAATATCTGATAGGATTTGCAGCGCGTGATCACGTACTATAGCCATATTTTCGTAATTTCTGTTGCAAGCTAGTTCGTCATTCCTTACTCGTGAATGAGTAACCTCAACGTTAGTGAATTAACATGTAGTACAGTATTGAATATGAAGGTAGACTTGGTATCCTTTTTACGTATGCGTGCATGTTTGGAGTTCTGACCAATTATATATTTTGAATATGAAGGTAGACTTGGTATTCTAACAGAACATTATTTTTTTGGTATTCTAACATTATTTTATTATTCTTGTAATTTGTCTAAATTAAATAAACTAAATTTCAACTCTTATTAGAGTATCGATCAACGAAATGAAATAGAAATTAAGAAATTGTCAAGTGGGGCCATAAATAACATACCTACTACCAAACCAAATACGTCAATTATTAAAATGTGTTTTGTTAAACACAAACCTCAACATCTACTTTTAAAAGAAACAAAAATATATATAATTGGTGGTACATGTAATCGGCGGACGGAGGTTAAATGCAGAAGATGAACGGTTATTATTAAAAGTACAAACAATTAATATGTGTCTAAATTTTTTACACAAATCCCGTAAGGTTACATTTAATAATTTTCTATTAAAATAAATAGATATTAGCATCGTTGACTCATTGTAAATTAGGACGGTATAAGATACACTACATGCTTAAAGCTTATATATCAATGAAAACCTTTGATCCATGAGTTAGTTTAGATTCTTTTTTTTTTTGATGGATTTTTGTGTGGACGGAACAAAATATAACTAATACTATTAGCAACTTCATTGGCCTATGAGGTCACACACTCGCACGAATAGAGATCTCAATGATTTTATATGCATATACAATTTTGTTAACAACTCTAGCTTATTTGAGATTTGAAATTTTGAACTTTTACTTTTGTATTTCGTTACTTTGGATTATGGACTTCATAAATTATGAATATTTATATAGATAATAGGTTTGTGATTTTCATTTAACAACTTTGGATATCTTGATCTTTTTGGTACTCTAGACTCTCTGAAACTAATGCAATACCGATGCTCTAACCGTTATTCGTCTATTAGCAAGGTCAGTGGCGGACCTAGCTGAAAATGCAAGGTGGTTCCTATTTTAACCATGGCAAAAAAGTTAAAAAGCAAGTGCCTAGGCCGGGTCGAATCATATCGGGTCGAACCACATCATGTTGAATCAAGCTGAGTCCAAATACAAAATAAAACACATTGTTTATTGTTTTTATTATAGCAGTTAAAGTTCATTTCGGTGTTTAATATCGAACCTCACATAAAAGCTCTCTTGCGATTCGATGGATCATCGATCGGACTGTACTAAGTGTCATATAATTACACATTGGCTTCAAAACTTACAAAAAGTTTACTTTTAAAACATTGATAAGTATGTGCAACTAATTGTTACTTTGTTTTGGAAAATTACTTAATTTTTTTTAGAATAAAATACACCGTTGGTCCCTAAACTTGTCACTGCGCATCGTAATAGAATAAACCTTGCATTTATCATCGTAGGGAGTCCAAAACTTGGGTTTTTAAGGCCAAACTAGTCCCTTGCCCACTAATGTCAAAGTCAATATCTGATTTTTGTCATGTAGTCGAGGGTATTTTAGTCCATACACATTTATACTTTTGTTTCTTTACATTTGATTTTGTCAAATTCCTTGTATTTTCTTCTCTTCTTGTTTCTGGTACAAATCACCATGAACACCTATAGCGGAGGAAAGGTCCGACGACAACTGCAGGAAAGTAACTGCAATAGCTGCCGGAGAAGCTCATACTCTCGCTCTAACTAGTACAGTACTAATAAAATCCCATGTTTACTATCTTTTCAATTAATTACTTATTGTGTGGGAATGAAATATCAGGTGATCGTAAAGTCTATTCATGGGGTAGAGGAACTTTCGGGCGTCTCGAAAATGCTTCCGAGGTCGATGATCTTGCCTGACGCTATTAAAAGCATTAAGTTCACAAAAGGTGATGGCGGGGCTGGAAGCATAAAGCAAATTAACTTCGCTGGAGGTAAACCATATATCCAATTATACTGAATCAAATAGTAATATAAGTGGAGGTAAACGAGCGAGTCAAGTAATGGGTCAAAACAGACCGGGTTGACCCAGAACATTTTTTTTGTTCAAAATTTGTAACCCTTTTATATGATTAGTGTGTCTATATTCCAACAGAAATAATATTATTTCAGTAATAATAAAAGAATGTTTGTTGAATAATTTTAAAGGTTCTATGTGTTAGACGACGCCTTATCCATTTGACCCATTTTATTTTTATCATTTTTACCTATTTGACCGATAAAGAAAACACGTCAAATGGGTCAGGAGTTGTCTAAGGATTTAATTAAAATCTATAGCAGGCTCAAATAGATGAACCGCCTCTAATCATATGGTCACTTTTTAAATAAAGTTATGGTATGCAGGTTCCGTGAAACACCAAATAGATGAACTTGATGAAAAGACATTCACATACAAGTATACTTTAATCGAAGGGATGGGCATATTAGACAAGATTGAGAAATTTTCGTATGATATTAAGTTTGAGGGTTCGGCTGATGGTGGGACTATCTCAAAGATGACGACAACTATTTACACACATGGTGATTTCGAGATCAAGGAAGAAGAGCTGAAGGCGGGAAAAGAAAAGGTTGTAGGCCTTTACAAGGTTGTGGAAGCCTATCTCCTTAAGAACCCACATGCATATGCCTAATGATTATGGTTTAACATTGTGTTGTAGCCATGTTTGGCATTTTTAAGCTGTTTGAATAAATATAATATCATCAATAATGTTTGACTGAAAAACTTGTTTAATGAAATAACTGATGGTCGTTTAGATAAGTATATTTATGATGATCCTGAACTTACTTTAACTTGGGAAACACGATTCAAGGTTATAATGGATGTAGCTCGTGGATTGTTATATTTAGATGAAGAAATGGATCAAACAGTGCTTCATAGGGACGTTAAAGCAGGTAATGTGTTGTTAGATTCAGAGCTAAATGGACGTTTAGGTGATTTAGGGTTGACTAAGTTATGTGAACACGGTTCAAACTCAAGCACAACTAAAGTGGTGAGCACTTTAGGTTATTTAGCTCGTGATTTGACAAGAACAGGTAAGCCCACCACAAGCTCAAATGTGTTTGCTAATGACACTTTGTTGTTAGAGGTGGTGTGTGGGAGAAGACCTATTGAACCAAAGGCGTTGCCTGAGAAGCTCATTTTGGTGGATTGGGTGTGGGATAAGTGGACTAAAGAGGCAGTTCTTGAGGTAGTTGATTCACGTTTAGAAGGCGAATTTGATGGGGTTGAGGTTTTGGTGATTATCAATTTAGGGCTAATGTGTTCTAGTAATGCACCTTCAGTACATCCCACTATGAGACAGGTTGTTAGGTACCTGGAAGGGGAGATTCCCTTTCATGAATATCACGGGTGGGTTTTTGAGGATTATCTGTGTTGGTGTTTATTTCCCAGATCAGGGTAAGATATTCAACTTCAGCAGAAATATGCAACTGTTCAGCAGAAACAAACAAACGGTTAGCAGTAACAAATACCACTTGGTGGTTACCGGATATCACTTGGAATCGTGTGATCACTTTCTAAAGTAAACTATTCGACCCTAATGCCTGGGTTACACGAATATCTACTTGGGATAAGACCAAATGTAGTTATGGAATTAGGCACAATTCAATAACCCTTGCGCTTATAAGTGTTTAGTGTTTTCTGTGTATTTCTCATGCATAATCAGATATCCTATTTATAGGATAATACTCTTAGCTAGTCAAATGGAATTATGAGTATTAATCGGCCCATTAATAGCCTCATAATTATTCCCATTATAGCTCTTAGTGGTTACATGATCAATTAAACGTGGTCATTAAGCAGTTGAAACTGCCACTTGAATAGGTCAAAGCCGTTACAAGCAGTACTTTTATCAGTACTTTCATAGTGCTATCAGTGGATACACTGCTTTAGTGAAATCCACTGCTTATCAGTGGAAACACTGCTTATTAGTGGAAACACTGCTTATCGGTGGAAACATTGCTTATCAGTGGAAACCACAAGCAGTACTTTTCACAAGCAGTACTTTCTACTAGCACTACCAATACAAACCACTATTAGAGTCAGGGTGTTCATGGACCTTATGGGTGTACACTCCGTACCTCCTAACCCATTACAAGGTGTGAACTAATCCCACAAGTGCACTAAATTTTCCAACAATCCTCCCCAAATTTAGTTCACTTCCTTTGCATGAAAAACAAACATCAAGCAAAACATGTGCATAAACGAAAATGTCCTGAGGATTGAATTTCCATCTTAGTAAATTACACGTTTCAAATGTACGAGAATCAGGGTGTTCTAAGAATTGAACCCTTCAACCCATTTGAATACCTGAAGATAAAATACACACAAGTTTTCAAACACTTATCATCTCCTGACACTTTACAAGCCATGTGTCCATATCCAAATTCATAATGTTGTAAAAGCTAAAAGTCCAAAGCTTCCTGAAGCGGCAAAACTTCAACATTTACATAGGTGGTTCCTCTTTATTCATGCTCATGCCAAGCACTTTTTCAAAGAAAAATAACCATTGAGAAGTAAAGACTTCATCCTCCTTTCAGCAGGTTCTGAGCACAACCTTGGGATGTAATATAAAACATGTGCTCCAGTCCACTGAATGTTCAGCTTTCCACATTGAACTCAGCTCCCAAGTTTCCTTAGGAGGGAGTTGGGTGTCCTAGCATTCAGTGACTAAGTTGGACTTAAACCCATCCCTTTAGCAGACTTTATAACCAAGTCTCTAGCCAGACCCTTCGTCAAGTGATCAGCTAAATTCTATTGAGACCTCACAAACTCTATAGATACCACCCCATTCATGATAAGCTCACGAATCATGCTATGTCTGACACCTAAGTGTCTAGACTTACCATTGTACATCTGGCTATAAGCCTTAGCCAATGTAGTTGCACTATCACATCGGATAGAAATAGGTGCTATAGGTTTAGGCCACAATGGAATCTCAAGAAGCAAGTTTTTCAACCATTCAGCTTCTTTACCAGTAGCTGCTAAAGCCACAAATTCAGATTCCATTGTTGAACTGGTAATGCAAGTTTGCTTCTTGGATGCCCAAGAAATTTCACCTCCACCAAGTAGGAATACCCAGCCACTGGTAGACGAATTGTCTTCAGTGTTACTGATCCAACTTGCATCAATGTAACCTTCCAACACTGATGGGTAACCAGTATATGAGAGACTATAATCCATAGTTCTCTTCAAATACTTCAGTACCCTTTGAACTGCTTGCCAGTGATGAGCACTAGGATCACTAGTATACCTGCTCAATTTTCCCACTGCAAAACCAATATCAGGCCTTGTACAAGTCATGGCATACATCAGGCAGCCATTTACCCTAGAATACTCAAGTTGAGATACAGCCTTGCCATGATTAGGAATCAACTTCTCACAAGTATCCATAGGTGTACTCACTGGGGTACAATCAAAGTAACTGAATTTCCTCAACACCTTCTCAATATAGTGAGACTGAGAGATAGAAATTCTTTTACTTTCATGTTTAATCCTTATACCAAGGATAACATCAGCCTCCCCCATATCCTTCATGGAGAACCTTGATGACAAAATTCCTTTGTCAGGTCAACCTGATTTTGGTCAGTGCTAAAGATCAACATGTCATCAACATATAGACAAATGATGACTCCTTTACCAGATTCATCAAATTTGCTATATACACATTTGTCAGCTTGGTTAAGAACATAACCACTAGACAAAACCACTTCATCAAATTTTTGATGCCATTGCTTAGGTGCTTACTTAAGTCCATAAAGAGACTTCATCAGTTTACACACCTTGTTTTCGTTGCCAGGCATGATGAAGCCCTAAGGTTGGTTCATATAAACCTCCTCTTCCAATTCACCATTCAAGAAAGCTGTCTTCACATCCATCTGATGTATAATCAGATTGTGAATAGATGCCATAGCAATCAGCAGCCTTATGGTACTGATACGAGCCACAGGGGCATAAGTATCAAAATAGTGTATCCCTGACTTTTGTTTAAAGCCCTGAATAACTAGTCTAGCCTTGAATTTTTCAATAGTTCCATCTACCTTCATTTTCTTCTTGAAAATCCATTTGCAACCCAAAGGTTTGCAACCTGGTGGTAGATCAACCAACACCCAAGTGTTGTTGCCCTTGATGGAATCCATCTCATCATTGATAGCTTCTTTCCAGAAAGCAATATCCTGGGATTTCATTGCTTCTTCAAATGTCTTGGGATCATCCTCAACAATGAAGCAATAGGAGTATTGGTCTGAGACCTCATCCCTGGTTCCTTCAACTAAGTATAGTTGAAACTCAGGTCCAAGTGACTTTGAAGTCCTGACCCTTTTACTCTTCCTGAGCACAGGTTCAGGTTATTGAACCACAACCTCATCAGGGATCACTGATGGTCCATCATCAGGGACCTCTGATACACCAGTGTCATGAGTTCCATTAGGAATCCTCATACTTGGTCTAGGGACTGATGAGAATCTATTCTCATCAAAGTTTTCATCCCTTGATTCAATTATTGAGTTAACTGAAACATATTCATTAGGTTCAATAACATAGAGCCTAAAATCCTTGGAATGCTCAGCATATCCAACAAAGATGCAGTCAATGCCTCTTTCATCCAAAGTTTTTAGCTTTGGATCAGGGAGTATTACAACAGCCCTACAACCCCATACCCTGAGATAGTTCAGGTTGGGTTTCTTTTTAGTCCAGAGTTCATAAGGGGTAACCTTGTTTCTTTTGTTGGGAACCCTATTTAATAAATAGCAAGCTGTTAACATAGCTTCACCCCAGAACCCTTGACTTAGTCCTGAATAGGACAACATGGAATTAACCATATCCTTCAGCACCCTGTTTTTCCTTTCAGAAATACCATTTTGATGAGGAGTATAAGGGGCAGTCGTTTCATGGATAATTCCAACAGACTGAAAATACAAAGTATCCATGTATTCACCTCCCCCTATCTGTCCTTAATCTTTTGATCAAAGACCCAAGTTGTAATTCAACTTCAGTTTTAAATACTTTGAATTTATCTAATGCTTCATCCTTGGTATGTAACAAATAGACATAACAAAATCTAGAAGCATCATCAATAAATGTCACAAAGTACTTCTTATTCCCCAAAGAAGGAGTGGCATGCAAATTACACAGGTCACTGTGAATTAGCTCCAAGACCTTAGTCTCACGACTAACACCCTGAAAGGGTTTTTTGGTTATCTTGGTCAACATGCAAGTTTTACACTTTTCAGTGTCCATGTCAAATGCTGGGATCAACCCATCTTTAGACATATCTTGCATTCTTTTATAGTGTACATGGCCAAGTCTTGCATGCCATAGGGTAGAGTCAGTCAGGTCAGTGGTGGTCACAAAAGCTGAAATTACACTATCAGTGACAATATTAAGCCTGAACATTTGATTACATAAATAACCAAAACCAATAAAAACACCATTCTTAGAAAGAACAAATTTATCAGATTCAATAACTTGTTTATATCCATGATTATTCAAAACACTACTTGAAACCAAGTTTTTCATTATATCAGGAACATGAATAACATTAAACAAAGTTACAATCTTTCCAGAACTAAAATTAAGATCTACACAACCACGACCATGCACCAAGGTTGTTGACTCATTTCCCATGTGAAGAATAGAACCATCATTCAGTGACTCATAAGTCTTGAACCAGCTTCTGTCTTTACAAACATGAACTATTGCACCAGAGTCAACCCACCACGCAACATCATCATCCTGCACATAAAAAGATTCAGATACATATGTAGCATAATAAATCTGAAAAGACTTATTAAACATATTTTGACCTTTCAATGAGTTGGCTGAACCACCACTTCCTGAACCATTAGTGCCTGATCTATTGGCTTTACCACCAACTTTAATACCCTTGCGATCCCTTTTAATGTGACCAGTTTTGCCACATTTCCAATAAGTAGGTGTTGCCTTCTTGTTGGGATCTGCCCTTGTGTTGTCATGATATTTGCGTTTGCCTTTGTTGTCATTGTACCTGGTGGAGTTGTTATGCTCCACCATATTGACAACAGATGGTCCAGCAGCATTGCTACTCTTTGGCTTGTCATTATCCTGCACCTTGAGAGATTCCTCAATACGCAGATGACTGCCCAACTCAACCAGAGTTAACTCCTCTTTCTTATGTTTCAAGGTATGCTTGAAATCTTTCCAAGAAGGAGGGAGTTTGTCAATGACACAAGAGACTTTAATAGCCTCATCCATGTTCATATTGTGTTGTGTAAACCTTCCAAGTATTCCAAGAAGTTCATTGTATTGTTTCATAACTGGTCTTGAATCAGTCATTTTGTAATTTGTGAAATTACTAACAAAGAACTTCTTACTTAATGAATCCTAAGCCATATATTTGGCATCCAAGGAATCACACAGTTCTTTGAAAGATTCAAAGTTCTGATAAATATCAAACAAAGAATCAGACATACCATTCAGAATAAGACCTCTGCATATGTAGTCATCATTCTCCCACTTGCTCCTCCTCCTGATCTGCTCCACAGTAGCATCATCCCCATCATCAGGAATGGGTGTGGTCAGCACATACACCACACTCATGCTTGACAGTAAGAAATGCATCTTCTTCTGCCACCTCCTAAAGTCCACCCCTTCAAACTTATCCAGCTTAGCAAAGTTTGAAGCCATATGTTTCATTGCAGCAGTTGCCATTGGTTAACACAAATAGTTTACTTTGATTGTTGGTGTTTATCTCCCAGATCAGGGTAAGATAATCAACTTCAGCAGAAATATGCAACTGTTCAGCAGAAACAAACAAACGGTCAGCAGTAACAAATACCACTTGGTGGTTACCGGATATCACTTTGAATCGTGTGATCACTTTCCAAAGTAAACTATTCAACCCTAATGCCTAGGTTAAACGAATATCTACTTGGGATAAGACCAAATGCAGTTATGGAATTAGGCACAATTCAATAACCCTTGCGCTTATAAGTGTTTAGTGTTTTCTGTGTATTTCTCATGCATAATCAGATATCCTATTTATAGGATAATACTCTTAGCTAGTCAAATGGAATTATGAGTATTAATCGGCCCATTAATAGCCTCATAATTTTTCCCATTATAGCTGTTAGTGGTTACATGATCAATTAAACGTGGTCATTAAGCAGTTGAAACTGCCACTTGAATAGGTCAAAGCCATTACAAGCAGTACTTTCATCAGTACTTTCATAGTGCTATCAGTTGATACACTGCTTCAGTGAAATCCACAAGCTTCAGTGGAAACACTGCTTATCAGTGGAAACCACAAGCAGTACTTTCTACTAGCACTTCCAATACAAACCACTATTAGAGTCAGGGTGTTCATGGACCTTATGGGTGTACACTCCGTACCTCCTAACCCATTACAAGGTGTGAACTAATCCCACAAGTGCACTAAATTTTCCAACAATCTGCATTTTAATCCATCTTCCTCTATTCTAGACAATGTAAGCAATTGGTCAGTGGGAGTTGAGGAAGAGTATGTTGATGTTGAAGCGGGATTTTATTCACGACACTCGATTCCTGCAGTTGTGGTCGGACATTTCCTCCGATGTAGTTGTTCATGGTGATTTGTAGGTGTTCATGGTGATTTGTACGAGAAACAAGAAGAGAAGAAAATACAAGGAATCTGACAAAATCAAATGTAAAGAAACAAAAGTATAAATGTATATGGACTAAAATACCCTCGACTACATGATAAAAATCAGACATTGACTTTGGCATTAGTGGTCAAGGGACTAGTTTGGCCTTAAAAACCCAAGTTTTGGACTCCTCACGATGATAAATGCAATGTTTGTCCCATTACGATGCGCAGTGACAAGTTTAGGGACCAACGGTGTATTTTAGTCTTTTTTTTAGCAAGAAAATAACTTAATTAAATAAATGTAATAAATTTGTTACTACAGTAACTATATATGAAAACATAGTCGTTAAAAACTCAGTGGTGACTGACATTGAAAAAATGAAACGCACATTAATAACTTAAATAATTAAACAAAAAGTAAATTACGAACATTGAAAATTCAAAAGTCAACATTAAAGACCAAATGCTTAAAAAATAAAAATATTAGACGTCTTTTTCTTTTTCGTGTTTCCCAACACAACTACTTTCCCTCTCTGCAAGTGGCTTCCGACCAAATCTCCGGTTACTTTTACTCAATAATTTCAATATAAGTTCTTTTACATTTTGTTTCGTTTGTGTTTCTCCTTGCTTATTCTCCAAGGTGGTTCCCGGAACAAATCCAAGGTAGGTCCTAAAAATACTTTGCATATCGCTTCTATTAACTTTCTAGGTCTAAGGTGGTTCCCGGGAACCACATGCCACAAGGTTGGGTCCGCCTCTGAGCAAGGTTTACTACAACTTTGAACCTTCAATACAACTACTAAGGATGTAAAGCAAAGCAACCTATTGTTAATGAGTTTGACCAGACCAATATAATGATCAACTATTAGTGTTTTTTTTATTGACTGATTCACATTAACATTGGATGTAGTTCCAAAAACACACTATATTAAGTAGCCTATTTGATTAACTCGTGTACGTTGTACACCAAATAAGTGTATACAGTTGGTGCTACATGAATAACGTTTAGTTACAGCAAAAAATAACCTACGGTGTTTCAGAAATGTTTCTAACTGACCTTGAAATTATGCAACATCCACCTCTATGGGTACTTCGAGTTCTTCAGGTTCTAATGTGTTTAAATCCGAACTCACTTCTTCACTTGACTCCAAATCAAGAGCATTTGGAACATATCCGAACAACTTCATTACTTTGAACAAATTTCTCAAGGTTGACTAAATTTCCTTCTTTTCAGCTTGCCATTTATCTTTCACCATTAAAACGTTAAGTTTACCATGAAGTTCGATCCAACTACAACTTGGTAGTTTAACAACGCCTCGTTGCTTCATAGCCTTTATAAATCGTTTCACATCACTCTATTTCCTCTATTGGGCTTACATATTTGAAAGCAAAAAATAGGGACCAGAACTGTTACCGTCTATTTCTACAAGATTTTCTGCTACATACTTTCCTAACTCGATGTTACCATGTACTTTACAACCACCAAGTAAAAGACCCCCATACAACAGCATCAGTCTCTATTGGCATTGAGTCAACTAACTTATTGGCTTCATCAAGACAGCCATATCGATCAGAAGATCAACAATACATGCCTAATGATCTAACATTGGTTCTACTCCATATTCATTACTCGTTTAGTAAAAATAACGACGACCCTTATCAACTAAACCCGCATGGCTACAAGCAGAAAGTAACCCGATCATTGTTACATGCTCGGGTTTTTCACCAGAAGCCAACATTTCTCTAAAAAAATAAATGGTTTCAACTCCATAGCCGTTTGAGCAAACGTGACTATGATTGCATTCCATGATACCAAATCTCTATAAACCATCTTTTTAAATACTAGTTTTCCATCTTCTACGGACCCACATTTGATATACATATCTATAAGCGAATTCCCTACATAGATATCACTTTCAGGTCAACGTTCAAATTTAAACCCATGTTTTACGACATGGTAATGAGCTTGTTGTCCTAATCTCGTATCAGCAAGGCTGGCATATGCACCAAGAAGATTTCCAAAAGTGTAATACGTAGCAAAGACGTTGTCTTGTTTTAGTTTGAGAAAAAGTTTCAGCGAGGTTTCATTGTCTCCATTCTGTGTGTATCCACCTATTAGCTATTAACCGAGTATTATTCGTCACTGTTAGTATTGTTTGATAGTAGCCCATTGTGATTATATTAGTTATTAGCCCAACCCATTATATGTCTTGTTGCATACGACATACACTTTGTTTATATTCGAATGAGAGTAATGAAATCAGTCAAGGGGGAATTATACCAAAAGTAATATTAGCGTGTCCCACGACACTATATTCTTGTCCGGCATATCAACAAATATCGAACGTTCAGTTTCAACATTAACAAACTTTGCATAACCGCTAATATATAACTGAAGTTTGAGTGAGAATATCTCTAACCGGCATTGCATAAAAAATCATCTTGCTTCGGCTATTTTACTACATTTTGTATACATATCAAACGCGTTGCTTATTACAAGATCATCCCTTAACTTCTTAAATTTCATAACTCGACTATTTTCTTCCTGTCTTAAATTTAAATTTGTGTCTCATTTAAACCATATATTAACCCCCTATAATAATGATATATTTTAGTATAATTGTTTATAAGACAAGATCACTAAACTTATAACAACCAATTTAATGCTAAAATTTAAAAAATAAAAGTGTTAACTATTTACACTATTCATAATTAGACGTTCTACTTTTAAAAAACATATATCTACTACGTTATAAAGTATTTGAGACATGCTAAATAAGGAAGGTTTAAAATAAAAAACATTTGCTCGTCAGAAAAATAGTCACCGGATACCCTTCTAATCTTTTTAAATACATCAAAATCTTCACTAGGCAGACCATTCTGCTCATAACTCGTAATCAAACTATTCCACGTCACCACATTCATACACCTCATCCCATCAAAATCCTTCTGCGCACACCCCAAATTCCCACATTTCGCGTACATAAACATTTCTTTCATGTGGACTCTTCACAACCGACCCATGCACCTGCACACCAATCCTCACATATCTCAAATCCGTACACGACTTAAGCATACTCCCATATACGAATATTGATTAACCCCTCGCCATGCATATGTACAAAAAACTCAACCGAGTCCTCAAACCTATCATACCACCCAAAACCCGACACTGTACTATTGCACGAACACTGATTAGTGATACCATGTGCCCAAAAACCTTTCTCGCCTCTTTTAACCGACCTGCATTCGTTAAAGTTTCTAAAACTGCGTTCCATTGCAAACAATGTGTATGCATTAATGAGGCCAGATTTGTGTATGTGTCAATGAGTCTGTTTAAAATGAATGTTTTTGAAGAGAATGTGGATTTGATAATATGGGCATCGATGATTTGAGTTTAAGGCTTGGTTTAAAAGTGTCGCTAAAGGTGATGAGTGGATTATTTGTTTCTTTCCCAACATATATTTTGCCATTCATACTATAACACATTTAACATGTTTTAATTACAACCCAATAACTAAGTTATAGAATCACTCTATATGTTAACTGATGTGTGTTTAAAATAGTTTAATGAAGAACAAGCAATAAACAATTTTAAAATGATTTACACAAGATGTTTTTAACGTTTACTCAAAGAACTTGTCATAAAAAATTTTGCGGAATAAAAATCTTAGTTGAATGACATTGGAGGTAATCTCATATGCAACTTAAATACAAAACCAAAGTTATGGGTTAAGTATGAACTTATACTTACTCGCTGAAAAGTTCTACGGCTTAAGTTCAATTCGAGGAGTAAATGATCTTGAATATTTTTCATATTAATTGCAAGAGATATCATTTACTCCAGTACAAATATTCTATTTTAAAATAGAGAATTAGAGTTTCTTAAGGCTTCTACTTTACATGTGTTGAGTATTCAACGGTTAAGTAAGATGTTCATTAAATGTTTTTATTTATGTAAGGGATATAAGGGGTGTTTACTTTCTACTTAATGAGTGGGCCCAATCTCTTAATTCATCTTAATGAGGAGGTCCATCAAAACATTTCTCTCTCAATTAAGTCGCTAATATGGTAATATGTACAAGGCACTTAATTTAGTAAACATGACATACTCTTCTTTAGGAACATTGTTTTAGATACTTGAAATTCTTTTCTCAGTATCTTAGGTTATGAGATCAGTCATCGTTCAGTAAGGTATTATCAAGCCTTACTGAACTAAACACATTCTTGAGGACTTGTACTTTAGGCACTGCTCAACCGCAACGACATTGAAGTGAAGACTCTTTTTATTCAAGAACTCAGAAGTTATGTTATACTTAGGTTCTGTTATACTTTGGGAATTTTATATTCAAATCTGGGACACTGAGATAGGCCAACATACCAAGTTCTAATGAAGAGCGGCAAGTTTGAGCTGAATAACGAAAAAAATGGTTACAAAGCCCCCCTCAGACTATGTGGCACGTTACAAAAATTACCCGATACTTTTAGCTAATTACAATTTTTTATATCACAAACTTTAATTATCAAATATCTAACATATATTTAGTAATCTCCTTATAAAAAAATACTAATGAAAAAGTCTTTAAATTGTGAATAAAATGAACATAATATCATAATACTTTTTGATTAACGTATGATTATATATATATATAGAGAGTTATGATCAAATAAGAAGAAAAATTAAAATAGGAATGATAAGAAGAAACTACAACCACTCATTTCAAATGCATCTACAAAAATTGATGCATCTTCTTTTAAAATTCTCCTACCTATTTGAAATGTGCGGCTAGAAATCCTTCTTATTCTTCTCATTTTAGTTTTTCTTCTTACTGGATCCCTTCCCTATATATATATATATATATATATATATATATATATATATATATATATATATATATATATATATATATATATATATATATATATATATATATATATATACTAGTGTCAAAACCTGTCCGATGGACGGGTATGACTTGTGGTTTTTATTTTTAAGTTTTATTAGAACAAATATATACTAAAAAGTAATTAAAAGTTAAATTAAACAATTTACAACTATGATTGATGTTACCATAATATATATATATATATATATATATATATATATATATAGGGCATGACTTGTAATTATCGTTGGAAGGTATTAGTTTACGAAAAATAAGATATAAATGTATGCATTTGGATGTTTAATGCATTAACAAAGGAAAATAATTGAGGGTTAACAATTATTAAACTGTTAAAATGTATAAAGTTATTCTTAAGAAGATAGTATATGATTTAAATTTAAATCTGAAATAAATCTTCTGTATAGGAAACTTTAGTTGTTGTTTTTTTTATCATTGGAAGATATTAGTTAACGAAAAATAAGTTATAAACGTATGAATTTCTATTTTAATGCATTAACAATGGAAAATACTTGAGGGTTATCAATTAATGAACTATTAAGAGGTATAAATTTAGTCTTTAGAAGATAGTATATGATTTAAAATCAAATCCGAAATAAATCTTGTTTATAGGAAACATTAGTTGTTGGTTTTTTGTAATTAGCATATGTATAACAAAAACAATTTTCGACCCGATTCTGCTCGTCACTTTAGAGATGGCCACTGTCCAGAGGTGGACCTACCTTATAGCAAGGTGGTGCCCAGGAACCACCTTAGAAAAGAGAAGTCTTTAGAGCTCATGTGCTAAGTTTATCTGGGACCTACCTTGGTTTCACGTCGGGAACCACCTTGCGTGAGGTGACAACGTGGAGTCGTTGGTCATGTGGTCTGATATTACAGATTTATAGCGACACCGTAAGCATGGTGCCATGACTGTAATTCTGTAAAGTCTTATTATAGAAGATGATTATCAGGAAGAAAAGAAATAGAAAAAACTAATAAGAAAGAGAAAAGCAATAATATAAAAAGTTTATGGGTGCCTTTCTTCCAAATTTTGTCTCCTATTCCAGTATTCAAGACAAATTTTTCTTATTTTTCTTCTTGAAGTTGTATTTAAATATATATTAGAAACCAACTACGTACTGAGTATTAGGGGTGAGCATCGGGTAAAACCCGTCCCGAACCGACAAAACCGACCCGAACCGACGAACCGAAAAAGGAAAAATCTCAAACCAAAAATCGAACCGAAAAATAAATATCAAAACCGAAACCGAAACAAATAGCTCGGTTCGGGTCGGTTTTCGGGTTTCGAGTCGAAAAAACAGAAAAAAACCGAATCGACCCGAAACCGAAAAAAGTTGTGAATATATACTCTAAGCATATAATACAAAATTTCTGGAGTACTTTGAAAATATGTTGGCAATTTTTATAGTTTACAAGTTACTTGTGTATTAGCAATCAATTTAGTTGGTTTATTTGACCCGACTCGACCCGACTTTCCGACGTACTAAACATCTCGGATTTATCGAGTAATGGAACCACCTTGAGTTTTAGGATAGGTCCGCCAATGCCACTGTCCACTAATGAAATAGTCGTACTTGCGACAGTGTTTTACATTAACTTATATTAATAGTCATTGGAAAACACACCACAACAGGGAATTGGGTACGGTGAAAGTTTAACGACATCTTTGTATCAAAAGGGCTAATCACCATAGCTGATATGAGGCATTATGAATTATAAACATATACCAAATTATTTATTGAATGCATTACCAACGAAAATATTGGCATATGTGCTATGCCACCTAAAAGGTATATCAAAATTCAAATATCAACACGTAAGACATGTGTGCTATAATTGTTTGTAAAAATCCTAAGACACACTTATGTTTGTAAAGAATTAACAAATATATAACTTAAAACTTATATCAACATAAAATATTTCATTGCAACTTTCGTGAAATATCTAAAAAATAAAGGGCTTCGACCTTTATAATATGTAATTTTTTTAAGTGAATGTTTAATCTGTTGTTTATGGTTTGAAAAGATTGATATTTTTTTTCTTTGTATATGTTGTTGCCAAATGCATGTGTTGCATGGAAAAACATAAATTTTCTTTTGATGTAGTATTTAGTCTATATTGTTGTATATTACACATGGTATACATTTCAAATAAATGGTAATTAATTATGTAGAGTGTTGTATTTTGATAGTAGGTAATCAACATGGCAAAATGCTCGATGTAAATATCATTGAAATGTATAAGTTAACGAAAAATAAGATAAAAGGTACATAATTTTATATCGAATGCATGAGCAATGAATAATAAATGAACCTTAACAATTACAGAACAATTAAAAGGTACAAAGTTATTCATAGCAATTAAAAGGTAAAAAATGATCCTTTTACAAAAATAAGTATAGCCTTACATCTTACATTGTAAAGAACAAATAGAAATGAATGGCATACAAAACAATTGATTCTTCATATAGCTGCAACAAACGAATCCAAACATTCATCCAAAGTAATGTTTTTTTAATCTTTGGTGAACAACGACCGACACCTAAAAAAGTATGCATTGAATCATTAGAACAACGACCACCATCAAGTGAAGACCATATCCTCTAATGCCTTTATAGCAAATCATGCAATCTCTCATATAAACCTTGGTGTCAAAGGAAGATTTTAGAACAGTAAAGCATGTAATACACACCAAATCTAATCATATGGACAATGAAATGAAAGCTTGATTCTCGAAAATCAGCAAGATCAAATTATTGTTGGTGATGGTCTCCATATTAATTAGCAATCTCTACAACCAATGCATATGATCCTCTTCTTCTAAAAAATAGAAATATGCATGCTTTTACAACAAAATAATAATAGATACAGTAACATTATGTCTTCTCAATCATGCAATAACTTATCTAATTTCTATTTTTCATAAGATGTGTCTATGAACCATTTTTCATACCTTTCATACATGTAATACGTGATTAAACTTTCATTCACTATCAAAAGTAGCTTTTCGGATGTTTATGCATCATTGGTGAATCTTTTCAAGCAACAATGATGCAACATGTTCTATACGGAATGCTATACATAAACCCTAGCAAAATATCCAGATAATAAAAGACGTACAGATAGACAAAAGTTTATGAGAAACACCTCTTTCGTCTACCTCAAGTCGGCTTTCCTAGCTTTTAGTTCTTTATTATAGCATGAACTAACGACCATGACAACCGGTTGTTCTAGTGCCATGTACACATCAATTTGAAAATTTGTCGCCATTTCATTCCAAAGAGTTAACGTAACACTGTTTCTACTGCAAAAGAAAAAAAAAAGTTGATGTTGATATCGTTTTTGTGTTATTGGAATAGCTAATAAAGAAAAAGGTTGAGTAACTTCCAAGTTTTGGAGCTCGATGTTTCTGCTGGTCATTATGTTTGTTGTTGCGTCTCCGGTTGTCCTTTTTTCATTGATCTTGCGAATATAACCTATATAATCTGCAAATGTAGTTGATAGCTTTGAAGATTTTGGGAGTTTAAAAAGCTGTTAAGAAACTTCTTTTACCTGTGAGGATTGACTGTTTGTTGCCAATTTTCTGTCCTTTGACATCCAAACCCTTGTATTTGGTATGATGAATTCAACTGGAGTGCGTTATATTTCTGCGCATCTCTAATTTCCATGTTTGCTTGAATTGCCTGTCCCTGTTATTATGAAATAATAATTCATGTTATTAAATTAAAACGCGTTTATTGCCTTACCTGTTGTTCTATGTATATCCTGAAACTTTTGAGTGCACCTTTATATCCAGCAATATGCAGCAGTACGCAGTGGGAGTTAGGTCTGGAATTGATTTTGCAGTCCATTATTATTAAACTAACCTCGCATAACTGGTTGGTTACTGACCAGACTCACGTCTATAAATGTAATAGAAGCTTCTCCGGAAATTGAAGAGCCTGTAAGGAGGCTGTTGACCTTTACAATTATCAGCAAAATCGTTGGAATAGAGGGCGATACGAAAAGAACCTGAAAACCGTTTCTAGAACTCGTATAAGGCACAAAACATTGGCATCAACACTTCAAATACTGAAACCTACGAACAAACCATAATTCTTGAACCTACAAAACCTGAACCCTGCAGTTTTATTGGATAAACCGAATATTATTGAAAGAAAGTTTGTCATAATTTACATGTTACCAACACCTCTTTGCATATATGTATGCACATACAGGCCAAATTCTTGATGAATCTGAGATGAAAACAGATGCGATCCACCATAGCAAATAATCCAATATCACAGTAAACTATAGATGTATCACCTACAAAACCAGACCCAACCGATCTTCCTTGACAGTTATGTGTAACCTGATCTAATCGTTTGAAGATGATTATAGTAATTTACACACAAAAAAAATGATTCAATGAACAACTGCGTACTATATTAATCTACATACAAATTAGCATAACATAGAAATAAAAAAACATGATCAACATACCTGTGACAGATCAAAGAAAAATTGCAAACAAATACGTAACTGCCCCGTTAGAATGGAATTCTTTTAAGTATTTGACGAAAGGGTTCCTGAAGAATCGGGAGAAGGAGGCCTAAGATGATTGAAAATGAACCCGATAAGTCCATTTTAAGCATGGTTGTGGAGTAAATGTGTTGCTTTATAAATGACTTGATTTGCTTATCGTTGTGCTAATGGTTTAGAGAGGCCAAATTCAAAGCCAAAAGCAGCCTTTCCAATGACATCGGTAGCCATTTTGAGTGATAATTCGTTAAAATTAACATCTTGATCATCAAGAAAGACATTGTTAGACGTGGTTTCAATAAAAGATTGCATCACAGGTACTAATTTGGCCAGATGTGATGGTTGGTAGACTGAAAGTATAGTGTTTCTCATAGTTGACCATCTTGAATCCCTGAAAATAATATGGTCAATAATCTTTCATTCCAATGGGATTACAATAGAAAAACTAATAAGTCGTCGATGTTTTGTCAAATGTTAAAATGCAAGCCTGCAACGAAGAGAAAAAAGGGAAATACCTTATCCAGAATAGACCTTTTTGATGAAGTGGGGAAGCCAAGATAGGAGAAAGAATACTTCTATCGGGAATTTCTATAAATTTCTTGATCCCAACTTCTCTACATAGCTCTGCATCAGCCACAATCACCAGCGGTTGTCTCCCTATGTGAAACCCGGTCAACATTCACATATGTTTGACATAGAGGTTACCTAAACTCTCTTCGTAAATAATCCATGCAATATGTGTTTTAAAATATATATGGTCAAATCTAATATCTCTTTAGTCATGTAAAAACTACAGCTGATCAATTTGGCTAACTCACTACTTTAGATTAAGAGTTTCATGTTTGACTTATTACAGTCAAACATTTTCTCTACTCATCTCACTATAATAATTGTGGTTTTAAGTTTTGAGACTATCAGACTTGCAATTTTCTTCACCTTATATATACCTCTGCCAATAAATTTTTTGCACCAATGTGCAATGTTGTTACTGGGTGAATCTTGGATTTGACCATCAATTTGCACATTTAATCGATAAAGCTTGATAGCTTATTTCTATACCCTTAAGAGGATCCCTAAATTGTGTTAGTCTAATTCAATCATTTATAAAATGGGTGGATTGCTGTAGATACAGAATATCACACTCGGATACAGTATATCGGTGGACTTTTCACTTGGCTCTCTTCATATGAAAGTTCTTTATAATAGTGTAAGGTAGATGTGGCGATTCCGACCCATGTACATGTACTCCTAAACGGGTCAAAAAGTGAGATTTTAATATTAGCTAAAAAGGGGTCCAACGTCGTTTATTGAAAGAGCCAACTAATATTAGTAATAACATACTATATTTGACATATAAATATTCTTAAGTAACGTTTTGGACAAAAAAGGTTCAGGTCAACCATATTTACCAAAGTGGCCCGTTTTGACATGTAACATGTTCCACCAATGTTACCACCTCGCGTGTAACACCATAGTGTCATATGTTTGAAAAGTGAAGCTTTATGGAAGCTTTTTACCTAGAAGTTTAGTCACAGATCCAAGAGGAGGTATAATGATGCAAAGGAAGCCTAAAATGATGTAGCCAAGGCCTAAAGAACCTGAGTTTTAAACAAATGAGCGTGTTTGTTTCTGTTATTATCAAGAGTAAAAGTTAAAGTTCAAGAAGTGAATCATGAATGTATATTTTGATTTAATTATTACTAAAAACTTTGATAATTCAAGATCGACATATGAAGATAAAAGAGAAGAAAACTTAGAATGAGTAATATACATGGATTGAAAAGTTTCAAGTTTCATGAAGTTGGCTTACCAGTAAAGGCTTAACACAGAAGGCACTGAAAGTGCAAAATAACCAATCATCAATGGGAGTAACTTGGTTATGGTTTGGGAAGTCTTCATATTTGGATCGTTGCTCTGAAAATTTTGGGTAAGAGACATGTAAGAGAAAGGATGTAATCAGCATATCATCCATATGCCATTTTGTAAATCAAATTAACATAAAGAATTCCATCAATTTTAGCTTTACTCAAATACCGTATTAAGTAAAATATACTAAATGACTAACCTGTGGTTGTGATGATTGCATGATTTGCACGGATATGTATTGAGAAACCACAAGGAGCACAGGCAACACAAGATATGCAAATGTATCTGACCATCCAAGGGGAGGTTGACCATCCTGTAGAGGTTGTTACATATATTGAAGGTAAAAAATATCAAAAAGGATTCAAACAAATAGTAATGCACTAATGCTTACTACGAAAGGGAAGAGCCAAGATATGCCACTGCCACTTTGTCGAGCAGCAACTGTTGTAAGATCCGCAAGGGATGGTATTCAGAAAAACCCTTCAGCCAGAAGTCCCTAAATATATCATTAAGAAGATCATTTATATGATATTAAATTAATAATACACATAAAGCAAATAAATCCTTTACAAAGTTACCTTGTCTGCAACATTTGAAAGGGCTCTATAAAGACCAATCCAGACAGGTATTGTGGCTAGGGTCGGCAAGCATCCTGTGAAAAGCATCCAATAATCACAATCTTGAGATGACATCCTAAATAACACTTAAATGTATTTAATCTAATAAGCAATTGACCCAAGGGCTTCAATAAGAAATCCTAAATAACACTTAAATGTATTTAATCTAATAAGCAATTTCATACAGTACCTATAGGCAGTTTCATAAGCAATCCCAAACAGCTCCTATAAGCAGTTATTTCATAAGTGGTCTAGCATACTGCATGCTCCTTTATGAGTAACATCAGGATTAATCATAAAGATAGACTATCTCATGTTATTGCTAAGCATTAATCTGATTTGTGGGTGTGGTTACAGCATGTGTAAAGTAACATGACTTAGTAACCTGATTGTTACATTTAAGCTGATAATATATTTATGAAGTTTTTGATAATAAAATCATTTTAAGCTACATTTCACTTGCATCCATATTTAAATCGATAAAGCAATATACATTTAGTCTACGTGTACCGTTTCTAGAGAATAATATTATGATCCACCCCTTTGAACATGAGTAACCATCAGTAGCCAAACAATTTTTAAGACAACTTATGCCACAAAAAATAGCAGCCAAACACCCTTTCAAACAAAAATTTATAGAACCTAAAAGTTTTCAAATATATACAAGTAATTGCCTTAGTGTGTGTAGAACGAATTGCGTAGTGGTTCCAGCTTCTCGCTATTCAAGAGTCTCCCAAACACAAAGCAATCACCTTCAAACCAACGGTATGAGTATTAATGTGCGAGTATTTGTCAAAATGATAATTGTGAATGAGGTGCATATAGAATTAATACTGATACCGTTGGTTTGAAGGTGATTGCTATTTAAGAGTCTCCCAAACACAAAGCAATCACTTTCAAACCAACGGTATGAGTTTACTAAAGCAATGATAGTTGTTAATGAGGTGCATATAGAATTATATAAATTGTTGCACGCTAACCTCAAGAAACTAAAATACATATTCAACATATTCAACTGAACTAACACAATTTTGGAAACAACTTACATGAAAAATATATACAGTCATAGAAAGCTTCTACCCATCCACGAACAGTAAAATAAGGCGACGAAACCATATTTGCTATGAAGGATAAGTCAAGGAAGAGAACGGACTCACTTGTCTCTTTTGTCACCTTATATAAGCTTTCTTGTCAGAAAATTATGTTCGAGAAACACAAGTTAACAATTCCAGAGGAACCAGAAGAGCATCCATTCTTTTCCCCACTTTGCCAGCCATAGCATTAATTAGCCCTTGTCTTGTTCTGAAGTCCATTGCCTCAGAAATCTATGTTTTAATAATCACTGTTATATAGAAGTAGGGAACTACACAAACAAATCTAAGCAATATCATGGTTTGTTTGATTGTTTCTATCTTAAACTATTTAACCCATAGATTAATTTTCATAACCATTAAGGATGATTCACTGCATATAGCAATTATTATTTATATTCATTACACAGTGCATAATTTAAGCAGATAATGTCTATCAGGTACCTCCATCTGGATCCGCATTGTCTCCAGTAGGCCAGTCAAACCAGTTGACTGTTGGGACTGATTAGTAACCTGTTCACTCTTACTCCGTCCAAGCTTCTTCAGCAGTCTGGATTTCTTTTCTTTCTTCTTTTCCTTAGATGGCACTATAAGGCCCCTGTTTTGACAATAATTACATAAAACTCAGGACCAGGCTTCTGAGAGGATCAAGCACAGCAAAATGGAACACAGAAAAAAAAAATACCCTGAAGCCCCATCAGCAGCCAATAGAATTTCGTATGCAGTTTCACGGAGATCTAAGCAAACACACAAATGGCAATAACTTAATATTAACCTTTTAGGAGTAGGTCTCACAAACGGCATATTCCATTTCTTAGAGGATCCGCTACTTATAAAACACAATGATTTTAGAGAGTAAAACTGAATAGCAACAACTCGCCTCACAAGAGTATTTAGCGATCAGAACATGTTTAATTAGTGGCATGATAAAAGCATGTACCTTACGGATGGAATAGACTTACAGATGGAATATATATATAAATACTACCCTCTTTTTCACAATCAACCACACATCATTGCCATTTCCTTCTTCTCTAACACATGATCTGCACATACAATTAACAAATCTCAAAAATGGATATTCAAAAAGAACCATTCAGAAAAATGATAAACTCGTCATGAACTCTTTCTTTTTAACAAAGTCCGTATTAAGAATCAAAATCATATACAAATTCTTATAGATAATTACTTTCAATTTATGAAAACAAAATGAAATAGCTTTCATCGATTGTTTAACATATAAGAAACAACACCAAAAACAGGGCAAAAAATATACATACCTGTAGAAGCTATTGAAACCATACCTGGAATTAATGATGATAAATGAAATCGCTTTACATGCCTGGTGAAACATAAAAATTAGGGTTCGTATCACCAAAAAATTCAAATCAAAATTTACCTGTTAATCTCGTGGGACATAAAAGAAGAATCATATGAAAGATTGATCATAATATCTCGACATGAAAGCAGAATCATAATTGAAAGAAGCAATTGATCTTTCCATTAAAGATCTTTCCAACTCAGCATAATTGCTCCATGCGTAGCAATTCTCAGGTGACCACTCCAAATACTTTTCGTATAGCTTCCGACAACGGTCCACGTTACCAAGCTACAGCTCAATCTCAATATAATTCTTGAAAATTTGTGATTTTGAGTAGTCAGACCAAGAACATACTATAAAAGTCAGCAAAATGATTAACAACTTGGAATTTCAGTCTATACCTTATCTTCAGGAGCAATCCCAATTGCATTCCCAAGAATTGCACGTGCACCCGAGAGATTTAACTGCCTGATTTCAAACCGGGCAGTCAATAACCATACTTTTGCAAGAGAGAACTTCTTGTGAGGAATTAGCTTTAAGCACTCATTATATACATCCCTGGTTTATTGAACATCTTGTGCATCAAGCTCTTCATACAAAGCATAATTAATCCATAAGTAAACGTATCATTGCCAAGAAAAAAAATTCATCCGCTGGAGGTACATTACCAATTGCTCTCTCATAAACCTCTCGGATCCTCTATTTGTTCCCCACACTCTCCTCTAGTCGTATATAATCAAACCATGAATCATAATTCCGCAAGATTCTTCTAACTTCCTCCTCCTATTGAAACTTTCTTTTCCCAACAATTGCACCTTTAATGCCCTCTCGATCACCGTACTGTTTCTCGAAAGCAACAAACTGTATGTATAGATCCTCAGCGGCCTATTAAACATATCATCCAAAGAAATTAGCTGAATTTAGTAAAATAGCATAAATCATTACCTCATGTTTTCTATAGTTGAGAAATCACATCAAAGCTGATTTGGCCACTAATGGAAAATGTAATGTTTAGAAGGGCAATGACAACCACAACCATTGATAAATATGCATAGCTTTCGACATGTATAAACGAACATACCATATTTAGAGGGTTTGGTAAATTGCAAAACACTTACTCCGTATTTTAAAGAACAAATGTCAATCTACCTGAATCAATTCATGAACAAATTAAACAACTCATATTTGATCAATTGTCTAGCAAAAATCAAATAAAAAAAGCTCATGATAAATTAAGAAGATTAAGAACTGATTAGAAAAAAATACTTACTTGTTTGATGGCGATTATCCGATGATGATGATGATGCTGATGCCGGCTTAGGGTTTTTTTAGAATGATATTGGGTTTGGGTTACAACCGGTGAAAGGCTCTATCAATATTTTTGCAATAGAAAGTCTTTCTTCCTTAATTAGTGCTATTGCAGAACTTTATAGATTTGAAGTTTCAACATATATCACAAATAATGTGTTGGTTTAGTGGTTAAGATAGATGTTACCCTTTAAAACATCCAAGTTCGAACCATGTTAGCATCATTTTTAAAAAAATTATTCCGAAATTTTAATAAGATTAATAGCTGCTTAGGTGACATGGCTTGACAGTTGACGTGGCTTTAATTTCGATGACAAAAACGAATTTAACAAAAACAAAAACGAATTTTAAAATTTATAAAAAAAAATTTGTACATATATTAACTAGACTATAGACCCGCGGGTTTCGCGGGTGGCAAAAGAAAATTTGCTTTACATGCAAGGCACACAAAGTAAGTTGCATATCAAAGACTAATATTACAATTTACAAAAGAGTAAATGTTTTGAAACTTGGGTCGACCCGGCCTGGTTAACCGGTCGGATCAGTTATGGGCAAAAAACGGGTAAAAAAAACCCGGGTTTCTAAAACCGGGTTAACTGGTTAGACCAACCAGGTTTTGAGTGACCCCGGTCAACCCGGTTCTCGAAACCAGACCGGGCTTATTTTTTTCAAATATTTTTTTATAAAAACCGGGTTGACCCAGCAGTCGAACCCGTTAATTTTTTTTTTAATGAAAAACTGGGTTGACCCGGCGGTCGAACCAGTGACTCGACCGGGTCGATTATAAATCCGGTTTCCAAAACATTGCTCATAATCAAACCATGTATTATAGATAGCACAATTACATATAAAGAGTACAATGTACATTGTAGACTATAGACCCGCGAAATTCGCGGGCAACATATAAAAGTGTTTGTGTTCAAAAATGATGCGTTCAACAAACATATACCAATATAAATCTGGAATCCTTTGGTTAGAACTAAAAGATATGAAGTAAATAAAATATATTTTAAAAAATGACATATCTTGATTGAATGTGTTATTTGTTCAAATATTACTTGATAAACACAGGAACATCAATATATAATTAAAAAAAAATAACAATAAAAATTGTTGGAATAACAAAGTACAATGTAAAATAATGGATTAAAATATAACAAAGTACATGGATACAGGGGTAAATGCAATGTAAAATCTCTAAAAGATACACATCGAAATCTTAAACAACATGCACTATAAAGATATAGAACTCCACTCACAGTTGTCCTAAACATATGACAAATGGAATAACATTAGGAGCTAACATATAAGGTGCATGGCATGAGAGTCTTCCGAACATGTGCATCCATGAAGCTAATAAGCCAAGTAAACCTATTAGTGATGACGAGTGAAAGCGCGCTCCTCATTCTGGAGAATATAATGGCCACGAAAGGTAACTTCATGGGTCAAAATGGTTTCTACCGACCCACCAATTTTTGGGCTTCCCATCTACTGTGCGCGCATACACACACTCACACACACACAAAAAAAACCAAATATGTTGAACATGTGTGAAAAAGCAATATCCTAAATCACATCCATGGCAATGAAACTGTTATACTAAAAACTTGAAATACAATGATTAAATACAGATTCATACCTGCAAGCAAAGGGAAAGCAGGTACTTCGTGTGGCTTTGTTGGAACACCAACCAAAGTCAATTTCCCATTCATCTCAGGAGACCGATCAAAGGCACGAGAGGATGGTCAGTAGAAAAAGTATTGATAATACCATCCATAGTACCCACAGTTGCCTGTAGAAACAGTTGAGAAAGACAAAATTATAAAGATGAACAATTTTGAAGTATGCTGTGACTTTTAAAGTAGATTCTAGAAATGAGAAGTCCTACGTTTGACCATAAATAATAAAGAGTAAAGGCAATATCAATTGGTCATAGGTAAAAGTGATCAGATGAGCAGCTTTGTAACAGTCAAAACGGGTTGATTTTAAGCGGGTCATAATTAGTTCAGGTAGGGTTGAGTTAACCTACTAACTTTTTTTAGTCTATCTTAATTCTAGTTTATGAATTAATTCATTTCATTATGAACAAAAGAACAATATTATTACAATAGTGATCCAAATTATTTGAATAAAATGACTTTGCAGGTGGTATGAATTAAAAATATATTTTGGACAGTTTCAGCTTGTTTGACCAATTCCATCTAAGCTATACTTTGACCCGTTTAAGATTTAACGCACCATAAACTGATCCATTCATAAGTAAATGAGTCGAGATAAACTCATCTAGTCATAGATGAAACCTCCATCTCTGCTTGATCACAACTGACCAAGAATGAATCAGCACCAAATTTACTAATAGCTTTAATACAAAGAGTTTTGAGAAACATAACAGCGACATGGCCTAACCTACCAAGACTATTGACACCAACATGCAATCCAGGCTTATCAAACCTATAGTAACGCATCACACTGTAAACAGTAATACCAGCACAGAGTAGAGGCGCACCACTATCAAAGGGAAAATTTTTAGGCCATACTACGATGAAGTGTTGATTGGCAACCATGTGGTCAAAGTAGCCGCCATAGGTTACTTCTGTAGTGGCATTGTAGGTCAGCACCATTTTTGGGCTTAATTGCTCTTGATCAACTGCACATTGATCGCATGAACGGCAAGATCCAACGAAACAACCTACCCAACACTGTCTCCTACTTTCACTTTTTTAAACTTGCTGCCCACCTTAGTCACACACCTACAATCTCATGTCTGTAATGAAGCAACTTAAGTTATCAATGTGCCTTTGCTAGACTACTACAATTATAATAACAGTTTATGAGGCTCACGGGAAAGCATCCTGGAAACAACCATCTGTTTCAAAGTTCATCAAAGTATATGTAGAAAATTCCTTTCATATCAGATCCAGCCAAAAAGCCATGTTTGTTTAAGAATACAAAATTACCATCGGTTACACCAGAAACTAAGCACAAAAGACAATAAAGTTTCCAAAAGACTATTTAGAGCTTGAATTAGAGTTATAAAGTCCTTACTCTTGTAGTCTAATATAAGTACATAATGAGCTTTCATGGGTTGAATTACATTATCGGTAGCATTTTGAGACCAAACACTTTAATAAAACGTGAACACAAGCCACCAAATTTCAATATGTCAATTTAAAAAGCATCCATACTAATGCATCAATTTAGTAGTCACCTGTTTAAAAAATGATTAATTGAGTGAGACATTTTTACAAACACTTGGTGGGTATTAAAAAAAGAACACATTGTTCAACAGAAAACACTATATCATCATAATCAGATACCTCATGACTGGGGTAAGAAAAAGACTTACAGAGCGTGCGAAAGCTATGATAATCTTAGTCTTAGGGATCATTAGAGATTAATTTTTTTCCATATAAACACCTCTAACAACCATGATGAACCTGCATAATTCTGATAAAAACAAAAACGAACTTCCAACAAAATCAGTGAGCCTTAAAATAAGATTAAATCATGTGACATAATTTAGACCAATTTATAACAATAACTTCAGATAAATAAACGGGTAAAATAAGAAATAAGATAAAAACCTGGATATATTTACTATACGACAACCTGTTTGTTAACAGATCCCGAAGGAGATGCAAGATGAAAGAATCTAACCGAGATAAATTAGCTGAAATTTCAAAAACGGTTCATCAGTTATTATTAATCGAAAGAGGGTGAAGCACGAAATTGTGGAATAGAGATGGCGTCAATATGTGACACGTGGTAATATGACGTCAAATATGACGTCAGAATGAGGTCATATGTCATTCAAAAAAGTTTTCATTTATTATATATAAAGATTAAAACGCCACATGTCATTTTAAAAAATTAAAAAAATGCCACGTAAATAAAATGATGACATGGAAATATGACATGGCATTATGGGATGCCAAGTGCATTTTATGTGGCATGCCTCCTCTTATATATAATGTATAGATATATATATATTGTACTTTAATATATGTTTTTGCATTGTCTATTTAGATTGTTTGAATTAACCCCGCTACACTGTGCGGGGTAATAACCGCTCTTTCTTTAATAGGTCATTTTATTGGAAACTTATATATTCATTTTCATGATATTTAAAACTTGTACAAATATAAAACACTCCTGTTATAGGCATTGGGTGTGCATATAAGTTATACTTATGAACACACACATGACACAATTATGCATGAACGTGAGCTACCTATAACAAGTATTGTCAAAATAAATTATACATGTCTGAAATTAGGGAGGCGAGTGTCTAACGAAATTAGCTAGAGCAGAAGTTCAAATTATAAGTTGTAAGCTAATTTTTTATTTTTATAGATATTTTTGGCGAATTAGTTGCAATAAAGTTTATTATTGAAAAATTGCATAAAAATATATTATATTAAATCACATATATTGCAAGATTTTGTATATCCATCCTCAAAATTCTGAAGGGTATTAAGTAATTTAACTACATATAAGCTCTACTTATTTCCATTTGCTTGAGCTTATGAAAGCTTATAGCTTAAAAAAGCTCTTATAAACTTGTGTGCCAAACAAATCTTACTTTAAAAGTTCAATACGCTTCCATAAGCTTGTACAAGCTCGCATCCAAGCACCCCGTAAGTTTTTCTAAATGGCCGGGGGGGGGGGGGGGGGGCACTTGGGAAAGATTCTAACTATAATTGAGGCATAACTACTACTCACAACAGCGTACAATTTGTAATGTGCGGAATGGTTTGTGGTTTTTTTTTTGGGTAAAGAGCCATCACCGGTAAAATATATTAATTAAAAAATCAAATAAGAAGAATGAAATGTGGCTGAAGTACCACATTTACCTCAAACAATCGCTTGAACTACCACTAAATCATCTATGGCAATCCATAAACGAACAACTAGAACAACCAAAACAGTACATAAAAATGACATGCCAATCATATGAACTAACAAAAACAAAGAATTACTTCCTAGCTCGGCCTTAGAGCTTGATATCGAACTGGTCACAAATCGCATCCAATTGCCCTAGTAAGTCGTAGACGTGAGCCGCATAATCATCAGAAAAATAATCTTCAAGCTCATTACCTTCACCTGTCGATGAAAAATAACTATCCATAGGATTCTCCGGCTCGAACACCTCATCGTCGTGACTTTTGTCACTATCGGAAAAACCACATTACCCAACTTAGAGAATGGGTTGCCCAACTTAGTTGAAGAAGTACAAGTAGAGGACGAAATACTAGGCTTAGTAACCGCATCCTGCTTGCCCGAATGATCAATCTTTTTTGTAGGTTTACTATCATCATCCACAAGAGTAACTTTCCCATCAATAATTAGCTTTTCAAGCTTCCCAATTTTCTCAACAATAGGAGTACTGCAAGACATATTCAAAGGACCAGCCTCAAAAATATGATTTTCAATGCATAGAATATCAAATGAGTTCTTCAAGGATACAATGTTGATATTATCCTTAACTATATTGGTCTTGTTCATTGGAACATTAGACTCCCTACAAATAGGTGGGGTAGTACTACTACCATTCTGAATATTACTATTCTTTATAGAAGAAGACTCACCCACGATTCCACCCTCATTAAGCTGTGGAGATGCTTTCCCACCACTAGTACTCGCTTGTTTATTGATTGGACGATAATAGTACGATACTTAAGGTTTTGATAACCTAATACTTTCTACATTCCGAGTTTTAGCAGGTTGCTTTCCTTTACCATTTTTGCGATTGACCTCAATGAATCCATCATCATTTACCACTGATTTGTCAACCTGTTTAACACTTTTGGGACTGGCCTAATCTGTATGATCAAAAATTTTGCATATCTCACATCTAGGAGGTTTCCATTCGTATTCAATATCGACTTTTTCCAAAGAATGACATGTACCATTTGGGAATGGGATTGCAATAACAAGAGAGTCAAGAAGAGTTGTATGAGATGATACCTCAACAAGTGCACGCGCATAAGAATTTCATCCCCACGATTTTGACACATATAACTAGTATAAGCATCGAGCATAATTGGCCTCCCAATCTGCGTGGTAATCAAACTCCGCCCTACTTCTGTATAAGCAACAATTGGCATATTGTGAATCTTAACCCAAACCGGTGCAGAAGTAATATCCTCCTTCGTAAGCTTCGAAATTGGAGTACATATGTTCAAAATAATGGGTTTTAAACGGATCAGCCATGGACCGTTTTCAAGAAGCTTTTCCATACCTTCTTTCGTAGCAAATTGAAAAAGAAAGAAACCGTTGTTTAACATCACTCGCTCAAGACCAAGCTTTGCCCAAGTGTTCTTCACGTAATTCTCGACAATAGGGAATGCTAATCTCTTCCCTATAAAATACCCATAAAGGGTATTCGCAGAACGGTTGCTCACCTCCTCTATCTCAGCCAATGGTAATGTGATATTGGCTCCTGTGACACACTCATTTTTGCGCATCTCGGTTATCTTGACCGTCTGCTTTGATGTACCAGACTTGAACATCGACGCATATGAAGAAGAGGTAGCCTTACCGATGTTAGCTTGATCAAGAGTTGCCTTATTATGATCTGTTGCCTCATCAGCACTAGCCACCTGTGTCGTATTAGTGTTGGTCTCATGACCATTAACACCACCTTGCATTAAAAATACTTAAACAACAAAAAGAAACAAAAGAAACCCTAAACCTTCCCAACCAACGAAGAGCAAAAAAACATGCAACAACCAACAACGATTGCGCAATAATGACCAAACCCTAAAAAGGGTTTAATCACAACACAAAAAGATGCTAATAAACCCTCATAAAGAAACAGATGTAGCAGTGAAAGCATGAAACCCTAAGAGCAAAATATAGCGAAACCCTAAAAACACATGAACAAAACCCTAGCTCAGATCAACCTGCAATCCAATAAGAAACTTGTTAGAGAGAACAAATCAAATGAGAAGCCTACAAAAACAAGAGTTTAAAGGATGTTCTAATCAGTGGGAGCAAGAATTAATGATCGGAATGGAGGGAAGAGGGTTAATCGCCATAATCGCCAAATTAAGAGAGCGTTTAGGGGTTTTTTTTCCAATGGTTTGGTTTCTGGGTTATCACAGGCATAAGGCATTGTATAGTTATAAATATGGATCCATAAAATTAAAATGACTCATACGTATGTATGAATTACTGTATATAAATTTCATGATGTATAATCACATACGCCATCCACAGTTACAAATAAGTTCCAATGCTAGTATGCTACAAAGTCTTTTAAAAACGCATTGTAGATATATAATTCTATAAAAATCAGCAGATTCATTATATTCAGTGACATGATTTTATCCCCTCCAATTCTATTGCGAACTTCTTTCATAATTGGCAACCGCTACTACCTGCTCTTAGCTTCTGGACCATCCAACCCTCGGTTATCAACATTATCCAAAGAAGCCCTTCCTCGGTTGACAAGCTTCTCGATTCCTCAGGTCCTTCTTAATTTGTAGGGAAACATGCTAAATACTTACAAGTGAATTCCACATTTATTTAACACTAAAAGAAATTACAAGTGAATTCCGCATTTATTTAGCCACTTTTGAATACATGCAAAAACAAAAATAAAACTTACTTTAAAGAGTACATAGAGCACTACCACAATTTGTGGGGAGATTAAGCATACCAAACAAATTTAGCGTGGTTTGCTTTCTTGAAACATCATTTTCGTACTACTACCCGAGGAGGATCCCCATTCGTTAGTACTATATGGAATTAACGGGACATCATAAAGATCAGATTGTTCAACTTCCAGAATTAAGCTTCTAGATTCCTCATTAGTTTGTTGTTGACCCCAAGGATGAGTTTTGAACTTTTTCAATCCTTCTAACTCCATTGCCACCTCTTTCATACTAGGTCTGTCATTGCCATGTAAATTAAGGCATCTCTTTATTAAATCAGCTACAGCTTGTAATTGCTCAAGTGTTCCTTCACGTAGGACACGTGGTTCAACAATTTCAAATAGGCGGTTTTCTTTCATCACCTTGATAAAGAATGTTGCTAAATTCTTTTCTTCATTGGATCTATTTGCACAAAGGGGTTTTTGCCCGGTTATGAGTTCCGCAAGGACAACTCCAAAGCTATATACGTCACTCTTGTCGGTTAGTTGGCTTGTGTGGAAGTATTCAGGATCAAGGTACCCTAGAGTGCCTTGAACGAGAGTAGTGACTTGATTGTGATCTAATGAAACTAACCTTGAAGCACCAAAATCTGAAATTTTTGTGGTGTAGTTATCATCTAGTAAGATGTTGGTAGATTTGACGTCTCTATGTATGATAGGCATAGTGGCTTGTGAATGAAGGTATCCAAGTGCACCTGCGGCTTCAGAAGCAATTCTTAATCGATTCTCCCATGATAACCAACTCATTCCACCCAATCTATGATGAATGTGATAGTAAAGAGTGTTATTTGAGATGAATTCATATACAAGTACAGGGACTTCTTCTTCCAAGCAGCAGCCCAAAAGTTTTACCACATTTCGATGGATGACTTGTGTAAGGATCAAGACTTCGTTGATGAACTGCTCTGCCTGGCTCCCATCCACTACTTTTGACTTCTTTATTGCAACTAGACGTTTATCGGACAAAATTCCTTTGTAAACAACACCATAGGCACCTTGACCAATAATTTTCTCTTGAGAATAATTGTTAGTGGCTTTACGAAGTTCTGCGGTGTTAAACAAAGTCATTTCCTTGTGCAACCCTTGTGAATCGATCTTTTGTTTCAGCAACAACCCCCCGTTTTGCTCAAAAAACTTTTCCCGGAGCCTCGTTACCTTCCTCTTTCTCATTCCAAAGCAAGTCCCCGATATCCCACATAATAATGCTAATAAGCCGATTACAATCGCTACATGTGAAAATAATATGAAAACGACTTAAGTTAATATCATTCCGCGGATTAGTTTTAAGTGAAGAAACCATGGGTTAATTTGAGATAAAAAATACATGTTGAAAACTGAAAAGATGACATTTATACACATATTCATATTTTTCATGTAAGAGATACTGTACCTATAACGAATATTTTCCATCTTGCAACACGTTGGCAACCATTTTGTGTTTTTGCATCGCCAGTAGTACCTCGTAAACAATTACAATTGTAACTCCCTGGAGTATTAACAGGGGTAGGTTCTTGGATCCTTGCACTCGTTGATGTCTGAAGGAAAAGGAAAATCAAAAAGCAAAAAAAACACAACTAATAATTTTACCAGTAATCATTTTTAGCTACAAATTTTTTATCCATAGAAGGTGTTACTTTTAATGGTTTCGTGTGGTTGTAGACTGCATTCTTGTAGGTTGCTTCGTAGGAGTGTTTCTTTGTCATTGTTTGGAATTTGTAACTTTTCAAGTTCTTTTTTTTTTTTTTTTTTTTTTTTTTTTTTTTTTTTTTTTAATTTATTTTTTATGTAGTAAAATGTATTATGAAATTCAACAAAGTTGACATGTAATTAAATTAGATACCTTTGCAGCCAGGAGACAGATATGGATTTCCTTCATAGCCATCATTACATACACAGCGGTATCCACCAGTTTGCCTTGTAGAGCTAACACATTTGCTATTCGTTTGGCAGGCATAACCATTGGTTTCTTTGGCTTCAGAGCAACTAAGATTACCAATAGCCCATTCAAGCACTACTGGCACTGTAGCTTCTATCCTCTTTCTGAAGGAAGTACCATTTATAAAATCAGTTGCACCATTGAATTTAAATTCGTTCTCCTCACCAACAAAGGCGTATGTACAAGGAGCAAACGATCTCTTGTTGCTCACATTTCCTGAATTAGACAAGGAATCGAGCTTAGTGGTATAGGAGTTCATGTCTTGGGGTATGAATGATTGACAACAACCATTTCCTGTACACTCATCAGCGACAACCTCTTCCCGGCTTGGACAAAAGACCATGCAGCCTGTCGACACGTTCCTAGACTTTGTTGCTGAGGTCAGCCAAGCATAATCATCACAACCAATCACTGTAAACCTATTTACTTCAGAGAAGGTATACGGCCAACCCCCGCTGTAGTTTTCTGATATTCTATAATTATTGTATGTTGTGCCATTTGGATAATAGCACTTGCTCGCCACTAAACTGCTAGCACGGACGGTTGAATCAGATATCCGTTTGATCCAGCCATAGTCTGTTTCTGTAAAAGTGGCCACTGGAGGGTTTACAGAAGTGTTGCAGTATATGCGAAATCCCTCATTTATATAACACTCTGAGTTGTCTCCGAGACCGAAAGGGTAGGGAACAACTAAATCCCCACATGTGCTATTGCACCCTGGCTTTGCTAAGTTTTTTGAGTTAACGAGGGTGTTGGATTCAGTTGTAGAATTTGCATAAGAAGTTACAAACGAAAACATTTGAAATACTGCCCAAATTAGAACTAAGAATTTCATATTTTTCATTTTGATGTAGTTCCAAGTCTAACTTCAGATATATATATATAGGCTACGAAACATGCTTTTGTAATATTTTAGAAAGAAAAAAATATTTACTCAATAAGTTATTCACTTTATCTTCTAGAATTAAAATATTTCTAGCCAACTTGTGTTAAGTTAAGTGTTAGTTATCATCTTGTCCTCTAGAGAAGACTCTCAATAGTCGTGAGAAAAACACCAAATATTCTTCTTATTGATCCCAAACCAACATCTATAATGAACATCATCCTCTTTTTTTTCCCCTCCAAATAAGTTATCATCTCGTAGAATAGGTTTTAGTATGAAATATATGATAGGACTTGCAGCGCGTGATCACGTACTATATATAGCCATATGTTCGTAATTTCTTTTGCAAGTGAGTTCGTCATTCCTTACTCGTGAACGAGTAACCTCAATGGGCAACGTCAGCTTGCACACCTTTTTAGTGAATTAACATGTAGTATTGAATATGAAGGTAGACTTAGTATTCTAACAAAGTTGTATTTTTTTTTTTTTTTACGTATGCATGCATGTTTGGAGTTCTGACCAATGTTATTTATATGAATATGAAGGTAGACTTGGTATTCTAAGAGAACATTATTTTTTTATTCCTCTAATTTGTCTTTATTAAATAAACTAAATTTCAACTCTTACAATGGAGTATCCACCAACGAAATAAATACTAGTAGAAATTAAGAAATTGTCAAGTGGGGGCCATAAATAACATACTAATTACCAAACCAAATATGTCAATTATTAAAATGTGTTTTCTTAAACACAAACCTCACATCTACGTTTAAAAGAAACGAAAATATATATAATTGGTAGTACATGTAATCGGCTGACGGAAGTTAAATGGAAAGGTGAACGATTATTATTAAAAGTACAAACAATCAATATGTGTAATTTTTTTACACAAAGCTCGTAAGGTTAAATTTAACGATTTTCTATTAAATAAATAGATATTAGCATCGTTGACTCATTGCAAATTAGGACGATATAAGATACACTACATGCTTAAAGCTTATATATCAATGAAAACCTTAGATCCATGTGTTAGTTTAGATTCTTTCTTTTGATGTATTTTTTTGTGCACGGAACAAAATATAACTAATACTATTAGCAACTTTATTGGCCTATGAGGTCACACAATCGCACGAATAGAGATCTCAATGATTTTATATGCATATACAATTTTGTTAACAACTCTAGCTTATTTGAGATTTGAAATTTTGAACTTTTACTTTTGTATTTCGTTACTTTGGATTATCGACTTCAGAAATTAATTGTCTATATAGATAATAGATTTGTGATTTTCATTAAACAACTTTGGATATCTTGATCTTTTTGGTGCTCTAGACTCTCTGAAACTAATGCCATACCGATGGTCTAACCGTTATTCGTCTATTAACAAGGTTTACTACAAATTTGAACTTTCAATACAACTATAAAGGATATAAAACAAAGCAACCATATTGTTAATGAGTTAGACCAGACCAATATAATGACCAACTATTAGTGCTTTGTTTATTGACTGATTCACATGAACACTGGATGTAGTTCCTAAAACACACTATATTGACTAGCCTATTTGATTAACTCGTGTACCTTGTACACCAAATACACCAAATAACTGTATACAGCCGGTGCTACATAAATAACGTTCAGTTACAGCAAAAAATAACCTACAATGTTTCAAAAATGTTTCTAACTGGCCTTGAAATTATGCGACGTCCACCTCTATGGGTACTTCAAGTTTTTTTTTTGGTAAAAGGGTTAATTCACCCCGCTAAAATTCTATTACACCAAAAAACATTGAAGTACAACGGATGAGAGTGATGTCCCTCATCTCAGTCCCAGTGGACACTTACATGCAAAAACTAGCAACAACCAATACCACGATATAAGAATGACAGTCCATTCTTATAACTTACACGAAAACAAACAAACTATAATGACTATAATAAAGATCAAACATTTATAGTCCTAATCAGGTACATGACATTGAGTCTCCATAGCCATCATAGCACACCATTACATCTTCCATGTCGAGAAACAACCATAATAAATCCGTAACCACAATAGAAAATGCAAACCTACATGTAGAAGCCATACCAAGTAACAACCCATGCGCTTATCATCAAGTAGAATCTTCATCAAACAGCGCCAAGAAGTGTTACATAAATAGGTGTATAAGAAAAGCTCGGTAAAGCGTCCCACACACACCATCACGAAGGCTTAAACAACTTACTAATGGCACAACAATGTTATGCCATAAAATGTCGAAACAATAAATCGACAATAGGGTAACAAGCCCTAACTTCCAATAAGGTCGATCATAGACCCAAAAAATGCATAGGACTATGATAACGAAGATGGGTACACACCAATTATAGCTAGCACGCCAAAATATATCCATATTCGCAACAGGTGCAAACCAAACCAGGTACCCCCATGACAAGATTCGAAGAACCATGAACAATTCAGAATGTAACCCATAAAATTCGAATCTGCCATAATCCACAACTCCCATGATCACATGAATAAAGAATGAGCCACCGCCAAAACCAACAACCATGCGATCAACATTAACCACATTAAGAAACCACTATGGCACGATTCAGTTTAGCAGCAGTAGTACTGAAAGAATCAGCTAATGACGAAATTAGGGTTTAACCAAACCCTAACTTACCCACGTACAATGAGATCATCAACAGGGATTTATGAGAACCCTAAATCAGATATAGAGGACCTCCATATCAGTAGCAATCCAATCAGATCTCACTAGAAAACCAATAATGATCGCAAGAGTTTTTTGAATAAGAAACCAATAAAACTTAACTTCCAAATGACGAGCAGCAGCAGCACCAAATGCAATAACACGTGCAGGATTCCACACAAACGAAACATCATCAGCACCCCTACCATATGTCCTGCGATCCACATGTGCAACACAAAATAAAACCACTATGGCTTGATTCCAACACCACCAACAGCCAACAGCAGAAGCGTTGTAATGAAGAGAGTCCACCATAGACGATCACTAGGGTTTTAAACCCTAACGTACAACTTCAATCCCAATCCACATAACCATAACCACGATACACAATAGAACCAGGACCAAAACAAATAATAGGGATCCCGAATCCGTAACAACCATGAACATAACCACCATCTCTCCATAAAACCCACAAACCACAAACGTGAATCTGATAAAGAACATGCCATCAGCCAAACAAACCCTAAACGGGTTAGCGCTCAGATCAGCAGATCACATTCCAATGAATAAAATAAAATGAAACCCTAAATCATAGGGTAACATTCAGTCGATTATGGGTAAAGGGGAGTAATCCTGCACCCTGGTAAATATATTAACCAAATAAACGTTTAAGTACAATGGATATGAGTGATATCCCATATCTCAGCCCGTTACATAGGCATAGAGCTTACATAACAAGATACTTCATGTTTTCTAACCAAGAAAACAAACCACTACTCAAATGATAACATATGACACAAAGAACTAAAATTACTTCCTAGGACCTTGAAACGTTGTGCCATACATGGCATAAAAGGCATCCAAATTCCCCGGAAGATCACGAACCTGTTTCGAAATACAGCCAATAGATTCGAAACCCTAAATAACGATAAGAATATTGAAAAGTTAGGGTTTTAAGATGAAGCACGACATAAGAAACCCTAAGGCGGTCTCAAGATAGATTTGATGAGCCGATTCCAAAACCAAATAGGATAAAACTAGGAGACAAAAACAGCACACCACCTCTGAAAATATATCACCTACTAGATTGATTGCATACACAAGGTAGAGAACGATTTAGGAGATAGATAATAGCCGGAAAAAGATGTGGAGGTGGCGGCCGGATTTCTCCCCTAGGGGAGAGAGAATTTTGGGTTTAATTTTTCGGTACTTCAAGTTCTTCGGGTTCTAATGTGTTTAAATCCGAACTCACTTCTTCACTTGACTCCAAATCACGAGCATTTGGAACATATCCGAACAACTTCATTACTTTGAACAAATTTCTCAAGGTTGAATAAATTTCCTTTTTTTTAGCTTGCCATTTATCTTTCACCATTTAAAAGTGAAGTACGATCCAACTACAACTGGTTGTTTAAAAACGCCTCATTGCTTCATAGCCTTTCTAACTCGTTTCACATCACTCCATCTCCTCTGTTGGGCTTACATATTTGAAAGCAAAAAATATGGACCAGAACTATTACCGTCTATTTCTATAAGCTTTTCTGCTACATGCTTTCCTAACTCGATGTTACCACGTACTTTACAACCACCAAGTAAAAGCCCCCATACAATAGCATCAGGCTGTATCGGCATTGAGTCAACTATGTTGTTGGCTTCATCAAGACAACCATATCGACCAAGAAGATCAACAATACATGCGTAATGATCTGACATTGGTTCTACTCCATATTCTTTACTCATTTAGTAAAAATAACGACGACCCTTATCAACTAACCGCATGGCTACAAGCAGACAGTAACCCGATCATTATTACATGCTCTGGTTTTTCACTTGAAGCCAACATTTCTCTAAAAGAATAAGTGGTTTCAACACATGGCCGTTTTGAGCAAACCTAACTATGATTGCATTCCATGATACCAAATCTCTATGAACCATCTTTCTAAACACTAGTTTTCCATCTTCTACGAACCCACATTTGACATACATATCTATAAGCGAATTCCCTACATAGATATCACTTTCGGGTCAACGTTCAAATTTAAAACCATGTTTTATGACATGGTAATGAGCTTGTTGTCCTAATCTCGTATCAGCAAGGCTGTCACATGCACCAAGAAGATTCCCAAAAGTGTAATACGTAGGAAAGACGTTGTCTTGTTTTAGTTTGATAAAAAGTTTCAGCGAGGTTTCATTGTCTCCATTCTGTGTGTATCCACCTATTAGCTATTAGCCGAGTATTATTCATCACTGTTAGTATTATTTGTTTAGTAGCCCATTGTGATTATATTAGTTATTAGCCCAACCCATTATATGTCTTGTAGCATACGACATACTCTTTGTATATATTTGAATGAGATTAATGAAATCAGTCAAGGGGGAATTATACCAAAAGTAATATTAGCGCGTCCCACGACACTATATTCTTATCCGGCATATCAACAAATATCAAATGTTCAGTTTCAACATTAGCAAACTTTGCATGGGTATGGATCTAGTGAGAAGAGAAATTGAAATGAGAAGAATGAGAAAAAATATTAACCACACATTTGAAATGGGAGAGAGAAATATAAGGGGAGATGCATCTATATTTTCAGATGCATCTGAAATGTGCGATTGTGATTTCTTCTCACTCTTCTCATTTTAATTTTACTTCTCATAAGATCCTTACTCAACTTTGCATAACCGCTAATATATAACTGAAGTTTCAGTGACAATATCTCTAACCGGCATTGCATAAAAAATCCATCTTGCTTCGCTATTTTACTACATTTTGTATACATATCAAACGACGTTGCTTATTACAATATCATCCCTTAACTTCTTAAATTTCATAACTCGATTATTTTGTTCCTGTCCTAAATTCAAATTTGTGTCTCATTTAAACCATATAGTAACCCCTACAATAATGATATATTTTAATAGAATTGTTTATAAGACAAGATCACTAAACTTAGAACCACCAATTTAATGCTAAAATTTAAAATATAAAAGTGTTAACTATTTACACTATTAATAATTAGATATTCTACTTTTGAAAAACATATATCTACTACCTTATAAATTATTTCAGACATGCTAAATAAGGAAGGTTTAAAATGAAAAAAAATTGCTCGTCACAAAAATAGTCACCGGATACCCGCCGTCGCATTGCGCGGATACCCTTTTAGTCTTTTTAAATACATCAATAGCTTCACTATGCGGACCATTCTGCTCATAACTCGTAATCAAACTATTCCACGTCACCACATTCATACACCTCATCCCATCAAAATCCTTCTGCGCACAACCCACATTCCCACATTTCTCGTATATATCAATAAGCGCACTCCCCACATAAACATTTCTTTCATACGGACTCTTCACAACCGACCCATGCACCTGCACACCAATCCTCACATATCTCAAATCCGTACGCGACTTAGGCATACTCCCATATACGAATATTGATTAAGGACAAACCCATCGCCATGCATACGTACAAAAAACTCAACCGAGTCCTCAAACTTATCATACCGCCCAAAACCCGACACTATACTATTCCACGAGCACTGATCAGTGATACCCATGTGCCCAAAAACCTTTCTCGCATCTTTTAACCGACCAGCATTTGTTAAATTTTCTAAAACTGCGTTCCATTGTCAAATAATTTGTATGCATTATTAATGAGGCCAGATTTGTGTATGTGTCAATGAGTCTGTTTAAAATGAATGTTTCAGAAGAGAATGTGGATTTGATAATATGGGCATCGATGATTTGAGTTTAAGGCTTTGTTTAAAAGTGTCGCTAAAGGTGATGAGTTGATTATTTGTTTCTTTACCAACATGTATTTTGCCATTCATACTGTAACACATTTAACATGTTTTTATTACAACCCAATAACTAAGTTATAGAATCACTCTATATGTTAACTGATGTGTGATTAAAATAGTTTAATGAAGAACAAACAATAAACAGTTTTAACAAGATTTACACAATATGTTTTTAACGTTTACTCAAAGAACTTGTCATAAAAATGTTTGCAGAATAAAAATATTAGTTGAATGACATTAGAGGCGATCTCCTATACAACTTAAATACAAAACCTAAGTTATAGGTTAAGTTTGAACTTATACTTACTCGTTGAAAAGTCCTGCGGCTTAAGTTCAATTCGAGGAGTAAATGATCTTGAATATTTTTCATATTAATTACAAGAGATATCATTTACTCCACTACAAATATTTTCTTTTATAGTAGAGAATTAGAGTTTCTTAAGGCTTCTACTTTACATGTTTTGAGCTTTCAACGGTTAAGTAAGATGTGCATTAAATGTTTTTACTTTATGTAAGGGATATAGGGGGTGTTTACTTTTCACTTAATGAGTGGGCCCAATCCTTAATTCATCTTAATGAGGAGGTCTATCAAAACATATCTCTCTCTCAATTAAGTGGCTAATACGGTAATATATACAAGCCACTTAATTTAGTAAACAAGCCATACTCTTCTTTAGGAACATCGTTTTAGATACTTGAAATTCTTTTCTCAGTATCTTAGGTTATGAGATCAGTCATCGTTCATTAAGGTATTGTCAAGCCTCACTGAACTAACCACATTCTTCAGGACTTGTACTGTAGTCGCTGCTCAACCGCATCGACATTGAAGTGAAGACTCTTTGTATTCAAGAACTAAGAAGTTATGTTATACTTAGGTTATGTTATACTTGGGGTATGTTAAACTTAGGTATGTTATACTTAGGTTTGTATTCAAGAACTAAGAAGTTATGTTATACTTAGGTTATGTTGTCCACCTAAGCATTTTTTTAATTTAATTAGCTATTATTTAATTTTTGGATTTTTTTTATTAATTTTCGAAATTTGTTTATAAAAAAAGAGCCTTGCAAGGATTGAACCTTGGTTATTTGGTTGAATAACATGTGTGTTTACCACTAAGGCAACATGACTTTTTGGAATATATATTGCAAGTCCAAAATTATAAATCTATGCAACCAATTATGTAGGAGAATCCCTACAACTTAGGTAACCCTACACAAAAACTATACATAAAAACTTATATACGGTTCATTATATTTTTTTCTCAAAATTCCTAATATCCTTTTTCCCTCACAATCTCATCTAATGATCGTTTCTGTGTTTTCTTCATCACGGGTTTGTAAGAAAACATTGATGTTCACGGACAATCTCTTTGAATACTCGAAATCACTAAGGTATGTGTTTGAAATTGTTAGTTGTAACTTAAATAGTAATTCAGCTGATGTGAATCACCTTGCTAACGATAGTGAACATCCGTAAATCAGTTAGCAATAGATTTTTAATTCACAATTATTAGAAGAGATATATGATGTCTAAACTCCTATGATTTGTAACGTTATGATATTATCGTATGATACGCCAATGTAGTCAATAGGATAATACTATCAATTGCAGCTCTTTCTGGAATATACGTATTCATCATGCTTGATTGTGTGGTCATCCTTCCACTTATTGCAACTCTTTCGAGAATATATACGTATTCACTGTTTTTCCTTAAACTGTTTTAGATTTAAATGTTATGGCTTAAAGGTTACAAAGATTACCAAGTTCGATGCTTTCTTACCATGGAGATACATTTTTTTCATATATACTGTATTATATTGTTGAGGAATGATATGATATAAGTTTACTATAGTTATTAGTTAGATGGTTATACAACAATATATATTAATATATGTTGTATGAAGGGTTCTGTTCTATGTTTCCTTAACTGTTGTTTGTCATCATGTATGAAGAATTGAAACACTTAGTTTGCTGGAAAGCTATTAGGATTGTTGCTGATAGTATTGGATGTCTAAACAGAAAATTTGGACGCTGGTAAGAGGCTTCTCATTCTTTCGGTCACTACTCATTATAATCATTAATATCGATATGCGTTCTTAGTGGGTGTGTTTGCATGTGCCTTTGAAATAGGTCATTTGATATTAAAGAATTTAAATTCGAGAACCTGCTGCAATAACTAGCAGCCCTAGCTAAGGATTTTTTTTTTCCTTTTGAGAAAAGCTTCACAAGCTAATGAAATTGCTATTTTTATTTTTTAAAATTTTTTATATCAAACTAAAATGGATAAAAATCTCTGCTAAAAGTACTGGGTTAAGACTAATTGTTCTGACCCATTTGAAGTAAATGGTCAAGACTGAGCTACTTTAGACCTACAGCAGCCTAATCAACACATTTTTTTGATTTTTTTCCTTTTGAGGGAAGTTAAAAAAGCTATTGTAATTGTTGTTTTTATTTTTAATTTTTTTATAACAACTAAAAATGAATTAAAATGCTAGGCTTAAACTAAGGAAAACCACTATTTGAGACAAAACCACCAATTTTGAGCTACTAGCAGCCTTAGCTAGGGATTTTTTTTATTTTTTTTCCTTTTAAGAAAAACTTCACAAGCTAATGAAATAGCTATTTTTATTTTTTAAACTTTTTTATATCAAACTAAAATGGCTAAAAAACTGCGCTAAAAGTACTGGGTTAAGACTAATTATTCTGACCCATTTGAAGCAAATGGTCAAGACTGAGCAACTTTAGACCTATATCAGCCTAATCAAACCATTTTTTGATTTTTTTCCTTTTGAGAGAAGTTAAACAAGTTATTGAAATTGTTATTTTTATTTTTTAAATTTTTTTATAACAACTAAAAATGAATAAAAATGCTAGGCTTAAACTGAGGAAAACCACTATTTGGCACAAAACCACCAACTTTGAGCTACTAGCAGCCCTAGCTAGGGATTTTTTTGATTTTTTTCCTTTTGAGAAAAGCTTTACAAGCTAATGAAATTGCTATTTTTATTTTTTAAATTTTTTTATATCATACTAAAATGGCTAAAAATCTGTGCTAAAAGTACTGGGTTAAGACTAATTGTTCTGACCCATTTGAAGCAAATGGTCAAGACTGAGCAACTTTAGACCTACAGCAGCTTAATAAAAAAAAAAAAAAATTTCCTTTTGAGGGAAGTGAAACAAGCTATTGAAATTGTTATTTTTATTTTTTAAAACTTTTTATAACAACTAAAAATGAATTAAAATGCTAGGCTTAAACTGAGGAAAACTACTATTTGGGACAAAACCACCAACTTTGAGCTACTACCAGCCCTAGCTAGGGATTTTTTTGATTTTTTTGATTTTTTTGATTTTGAGAAAAGTTTCACAAGCTAATGAAATTGCTATTTTTATTTTTTAGAGTTTTGTTTTAGTAAAAGGTCAATGACCCGGTAGATATATTACTCCAAAAAACGTTTAAGTACAAAGGATATGGGTGAATCCCATATCTCAGCCCATTACATAGGCGAAAAACTTACATAACAAGATACTTCCTATTCTCTAAAAAAGAAAACAAACCACTACTCAAAATGTAACATCAAACTCCTATAAAAATAACATTTACTTCCTACCAAGGCCTTGGAGCTTGATACCATATGTGTCGTAATAGGCATCCAAATTACTTGGAAGATCGTAAACCTGATCCGCATAGCTATCATAACCATAGTCATCAAAGTCATCTTCTCGATCATGACCACTTACTCGACTCATCAAAGGTGTTTACAACCTCCTCATCATCACTATCTGAAACCACAATCTCCCCCACCTTAGTGAATGGGTTAACCCTCTTAGTGAAAGAGGTAGCTTGTAAATCCTTATTATAACCCAGATAATCAACATTTTTAATAGGATTACCATTTTCATCAACAAGAGTAGCTTTTCCATCGATGAGAAGCCTTTCAAACTCCCAAATTTATCAGCAATCGGGGTAGAACCAACCGCGTTAGCTTCCATTGGATCACTCACAATCTGATCACGTGACACATTACTTGTCTCGAAAGACCGAACCTCGTTAGCTTCCATTGCATTACCAGAAACGTCTACATCAGTAGGATTGCCACAGTCATCCGAGTCATTCGTATTTAGTGCAGAAAAAGGATTAGATATAGCAATCTTCTTCCCACTCGAACTAGCCACATCAGTGGCTTTCTTCTTCGTACTATCCACCTTATTGGGTTCAGGAGGAGGCACTTTAGGTTGATACTTAAATTTAGGGCCCAATTTAGTAAAACCTCCCTTACCTGGAACATTCTGACCACCATTCTTACCCTTATACTTGTTAGTGACAGTTTGATAACCATCATTACCAGTCCGTTTAGGTTGCGTAGGAATTTGAACAGATTTAGGACAATCAATTAGCGTATGGCCAAACAATTTACACGTATCACACCGAGGTGGTATCCATTCGTATTCCACCCGAATCTTCTCAATAGTAGATCCTGTCCCATCAAGTAATGGTATCTCAACAGTAATGCTCTCCCTAAGGACCTGATCTGCCTTAACTTCAATCAAGCACCTAGCAAAACTACTGCGACCCCATGATTCCAAGCACATTTTACTAGTATAAGAATCTAACATTTTTGGCGTACCAATCAATGTAGCTAGGAGGCTGAGACCATCATCAGAAAACATAGCAAGGGCCACGTCATGGAATTTAACCCATATCGGAATATTAGTTAATTCCTCTTTAAGCAGATTATTATTCAAAGTCCACGTTTTAAGAGTAATTGGCACATTCCTAATCATCCACGGTCCGTTTTCAAGCACATCATCAACACCTTTTCGAGTGGAAAACTTAAAGAAAAAGAATCCCTTTGCATTCATCATAACTTTTTGAATGCCATACTTGGCCCATGTATTACGAACGTAATAATCAACAACCGGAAAAGCAATACGTTTACCAAGAAAATAACCATAAAGGGTATTCTCAAATTTAGAGTTTACCTCCTCAACGACTTTCATAGGAACGGAGAGATCCACCCCATTAGACTTTTTACTACACTCCAACCTATGAAAATTAGGTTTGCGCATCGTCGAGTCAAGTGGCTTAGCACCATTAAGATTAGCAGAGTTAGTACCATTTGTAACACCAACATACGACCTAGGTAATGAGTTTACCTCAACAGTTGGACCAGTTAATGTGTCCTTAGGAGAAACAAGAACCCTTCCAGCTTTAGGAGCTACACTAATACCATCACCACTAGGCAGATTAGCACGAATATTAGCATTAAGAGGCGGGTAGTTATGCATGTTTAAAGTACTAGTAATACCCACAGGCTCATCCAAGTTATTCAAGGTACTAACAACACCAGAAGGACCAACATCCCAAAAGTCATCATCACTAACAACCTTATTAGTTCCATCAGTTATAGTTTCACCCTTACCCGAAGTTGTACCAGGTTTAGGCAGCGAACTTGTACCAGTATCTGTAGACGTAGCAGCTCCAATCACAGAATAAGGTAGATCATTAGGTGGTTGGGACGTAGCATTACTACCAGATTCTTGCGCATAATCAGACGAAAGTGTACCAACTAATCGTTCAGAATCAGTACACGACCCTCCCTTCGACATCAAAGCAAAACACTTAAACCCTCAATTCAATTGATCACAAACAGAACCAACACGAAGATAGCGTCACTCTTCAAGAAACGGATAAAACCCTAGTTAAAGACTAGGGTTTATAAGCATGAACGGACCACAACAGTTACATGATAGACCAGATCGCAGGAATAGTAAAAGGTTTGAATATGAAAACAAACTGATTAGACAAAAAACCCTAAAAAACTGTTAAAAGTAAACCCTAAGAAAAGAACACTAATCAGCCGATTAATCCAAGTCCAATACCAGGCTAAGATCGATTATAAGAAGATATAATCCCACTTAGAAGAATCGGAACCAAGAATAAAAGTTGATTAGAGAACCAGAATTGCGATTAGGGTATAAGTCGCCATAGAGAGAAATATATATATATATATATATATATATATATATATATATATATATATATATATATATATATATATATATATATATCAAACTAAAATGGCTAATAATCAAACCATGTGATGCAATATCTCTAATCAACCATTTGAGTTTGTATTATTACAATAGGAAAGATGGGTGATTAGGGTTGAATTAAGTATGGGTCAAAACGGGTCCAAACCGAAACAACTCATGGTTTAGCACGGGTAAGCTCACAAACAGATTTTTGTAAAATAAATTTGGCCCTGGCACTTTCTATAACTTTTCAAATCTTTTTAAATCCAATGATGCTTCAGTTATAAATTATGACTGTAAGATAGACTTTGAATGTTACGGTTTCGGAGGTGTTAGTCATTAAGATAGACTTTGAGTTACTATGAAAAACTCGACATTTACTTCCTTTATCTAGTTTATTTCAATAGTTTTTGACTCATTTATGCTTTAAACCGTGATGAAATTCCTAATGCCAACATTACATGTGATTTTGTTTTTCAAAAGAATTGGGTAGAAGGTTTCTCTAACTGGTGATAACAATCTTCTTACAATAAAGAAAAATATGTTAACAATAATTATAAGTCATGCCCGCCCATTAGGCAGGCTTTGAAATCTAGTGTGTGTCTATATATATATATATATATATATATATATATATATATATATATATATATATATATATATATATATATATATATATATATATATATATATATATATATATATATATATATATATATTGTACTTTAATATATGTTTTTGCATTGTCTATTTAGATTGTTTGAATTAACCCCGCTACACCGTTTGGGGTAATAACCACTCTTTCTTTAATTAGGTCATTTTATTGCAAACTTATATATTCATTTTCATGATATTTAAAACTTGTACAAATATAAAACACTCCTGTTATAGGCATTGGATGTGTATATAAGTTATGCTTAGGGACACACATATGACACATTTATGCATGCACGAGAGCTACCTATAACAAGTATTGTCGAAATAAATTATGCATGTCTGAAATTAGGGAGGCGAGTGTCTGACGAAATTAGCTTGAGCTGAAGTTCAAATTATAAGTTGTAAGCTAATTTTTTATTTTTATAGATATTTTTGGCGAATTAGTTGCAATTAAAGTTTATTATTGAAAAATTGCATTAAAATATATTAAATTAAATCACATATATTGCAAGCTTTTGTATACCCATCCTCAAAGTTCTGCAGGGTATTAAGTAATTTAACTACGTACAAGCTCTACTTATTTCTAAAAGCATATTTCCATTTGCTTGAGCTTATGAAAGCTTATAGCTTATAAAAGCTCTTATAAACTTGTGTGCCAAACAAATCTTACTTTAAAAGTTCAATGCGCTTCCATAAGCTTGTACAAGCTCGCATCGAAGCACCCCATAAGTTTTTCTAAATGGCTGTGGGGATCTACTTGGGAAAGATTCTAACTATATTTGAGGCATAGCTACTACTTACATAAGCATACAATTTGTAATGCGCGGAATGGTTTCTGGGTTTTTTTTGGGTAAAGGGCCATCACCCGGTAAAATATATTACTCCAAAAAATCGAATAAAAACAATAGAATGTGGCTGAAGTACCACATTTACCTCCAGCAATCGCTTGAACTACCACTAAATCATTTATGACAATCCATAAACAAACAAGTAGCCACCTTTAACTAGAACAACCAAAACACTACATAAAAATGACATTTCAATCTTATGAACTAATAAAAACAAGTTACGAATGCGGAGAATGCGAACAATCGTACTAATGTTGTTTCGAATTCGTCTCCCAAAGTTTATAATCAACCCCAACCAACGGGTGCCCCGAGCATGAAGCCGGTTTCATATGCGGGTGCTACGTCAATTGATTCTACGAAGCGCAAGCCTAATTTTCGTAGGTTGGAATGTAGTAAAAAGTATAATGGGGTGGATCTCTCCATTCCTATGAAAGTCGTTGAGGAGGTAAACTCTAAATTTGAGAATACCCTTTATGGTTATTTTTTGGGTAAACGTATTGCTTTTCCGGTTGTTGATTATTACGTTCGTAATACGTGGTCCAAGTATGGTATTCAAAAGGTTATGATGAATGCTAAGGGGTTCTTTTTCTTTAAGTTTTCCACTCGTAAAGGTGTTGATGATGTTCTTGAAAACGGACCTTGGATGATTAGGAATGTGCCAATTATTCTTAAAACTTGGACGTTGAATACTAATCTTCTTAAAGAGGATTTGACTAATATTCCGGTATGGGTTAAATTCCATGATGTGCCCCTTGCTATGTTTTCTGATGATGGTCTCAGCCTCCTAGCCACATTGATTGGTACGCCAAAAATGTTAGATTCTTACACTAGTCAAATGTGCTTGGAATCATGGGGTCGAAGTAGTTTTGCTAGGTGCTTGATTGAAGTTAAGGCAGATCAGGTTCTTAAGGAGAGCATCACTGTTGAGATACCATTACTTGATGGGACAGGTTCTACTATTGAAAAGATACAGGTTGAATACGAATGGAAACCGCCTCGTTGTGATACTTGTAAGCTTTTTGGTCATACGCTGCTTGATTGTCCTAAAGTTGTTCCACCTCCTACTCAGCCTAAACAGAGTGTTAATGATGGCTTTCAAACTGTCAATAACAAAAATAAGGGTAGGAATGGTGGTACAAGTGTTCCAGGTAAAGGAGGTTTTACTAAACCTGGTGTGGGTCCAAAGGTTAGGTATCAACTTAAAGCGCCTCCTCCTGGACCTAAGAAGGTGGATAATACAAAGAAGAAAGCAACTGAAGTGGCTAGTACGAGTGGGACGAATATGACTACATCTAATCCTTTTGCTGCACTTAATATGATCGATACTGATGAATGTGGCACTCCTACTGATGTAGTGGATTCTGGTAGTACAATGGAAGCAAAGGAGGTTGGGTCTCTTAAGACTGGTAATGTATCACAAGAACCTCTTGTGAGTGATTCAATGGAAGCTAACGATGTTGGTCCTACCCCTATTGTTGAGAAAATTGGAGAGTTTGAAAAGCTTCTTATTGATGGGAAAGCTACTCTTGTTGATGATGATGGTAATCCTATTAAAAAGGTTGATCCAGGTAATAAAAAGGATTTTCCGTCTACTTCTTCTACTAAGAGGGTTAACCCATTCTCTAAGGTGGGAGAGATTGTTGACTCCGATAGTGATGAAGAGGAGGTTGTGAACACTTTTGATGAGTCAATGAACCTATTTGGTGGTGGTCATGATTGTGAAGATGATTATGTTGACTATGCAGATCAGGTCTATGATCTTCCAAGGAATTTGGAGGCTTATTATGACACGTATGGTATCAAGCTCCAACGCCTTAGTAGGAAGTAATTTTATTTTTATAGATGCCTAATGTTATCTTTTGAGTAGTGGTTTATTTTCTTGTATAGAAAATAGGAAGTATCTTGTTATATAAGCTTTTCGCCTATGTAACGGGCTGAGATATAGGATTCACCCATATCATTTGTACTTAAACATTTTTTGGAGTAATATATTTACCGGGTCTTTGACCTTTTACCAAAAAAAAACTAACAAAAACAAAGAATTACTTCCTAGCTCGGCCTTGGAGCTTGATATCGAACTGGTCACAAATCGCATCCAATTGCCCTGGTAAGTCGTAGACATGAGCCACATAATCATCAGAAAAATAATCTTCAAGCTCATTACCTCCACCTGTCGATGAAAAATAACTAGCCATAGGATTCTCCGGCTCAAATACCTCATCGTCGTCACTTTTGTCACTATCAGAAAAAACCACATTACACACCTTAGAGAATGGGTTGCCCACCTTAGTTGAAGAAGTACAAGTAGAGGACGAAATAGTAGGCTTAGTAACCGCATCCTGCTTGCCCGAATGATCAACCTTTTTTTATAGGTTTACCATCATCATCCACAAGAGTTACTTTCCCATCAATAATTAGCTTTTCAAGCTTCCCAATTTTCTCAACAATAGGAGTGCAAGACATATTCGAAGGACCAGCCTCAACAATATTTTTTTCATTGCTTAGAATATCAAATGAGTTCTTCAAGGATACAATGTTGACATTTTTTTTGGGTAAAGGGGAGTAATCCTGCACCCTGGTAAATATATTAACAAAAAACGTTTAAGAACAATGGATATGAGTGAAATCCCATATCTCAGCCCGTTACATAGGCATAAAGCTTACATAACAAGATACTACCTATTTTCTAAACAAGAAAACAAACCACTACTCAAATGATAACATAGGACATAACGAAATAAAATTACTTTCTAGGTCCTTGAAGCTTGGTGCCATACATGGTATTAAAGGCATCCAAATTCCCTGGAAGATCAGAAACCTGCTTCGCATAGTCATCGTAGTCATAGTCATCATACTCATCTTCAAACTCTTGGCCACCACCGAATAGATTAGCAGACTCATCAAATGGGTTAGCAACCACCTCATCTTCAGAATCAGAAACCACGATCTCTCCCACTTTAGAAAAACGGTTAACTCTCTTAGTAGAAGAGGCGGGCGGAGTACAAGAATCACTAGTATTAGGAGCCACACCCGACTCCATCTCTTTCAAATCACTCACAAGGGGTTCTTGTGATGCAGTACCTGTCTTAGTAGACTTATCTTCATTAACTTCCATTGTACGACCAGAATCCACATCCTTGTTGGTGTCATTTGAAGGAATACCAAAAGCATCCGTATATTCCATATTAAGAGCATCAAACTGATTAGATGTAGAGATCTTTGTTCCACTCGAACTAGCCACATCAGAAGCATTCTTCTTAGTGACTTCCACTTTCTTGGCTTCAGGAGGAGTCTTTTTGGGTTGATATTGAAACTGCTTACCTACAACAGGTTTAGTAAACCCTCCTTGACCCGGAATAGTAGACCCGCCTTGCTTTCCCTTCTTCTTGTTATTGACCATCTTGAAACCATAATTAACACGCTTAGTAGGCTGAGCAGGAGGTTCAACAACTTTAGGACATTCAATAAGAGTATGGCAAAAAATCTTACATTTATCACAATGAGGTGGTTTCCACTCGTATTCAACCCGTATCTTCTCAATAGTCGAACCCGACCCATCAAGTAACGGTATCTCAACAGTAAGGCTGTCCCGAAGCACCTCATCCGACTTCACTTCAATCATGCAACTAGCAAAACTACTACTGCCTCACGAGTCCTTGCACATTTGGCTAGTAAAAGAATCTAAACTTTTGGGCGTGCCTATCAATGTGGCAAGGAGACTAAGGCCATCATCAGAAAACATAGCAAGAGGAACATCATGGAATTTAACCCACACCGGGATGTTGGTCAAATCCTCTTTAAGTAAGTTGCTGTTCAACGTCCATGGTTTAAGAATAATAGGTACATTTCTAATTAACCAAGGACCGTTTTCAAAAACATCGTCAACACCTTTCATCGAATTGAACTTAAAGAAGAAGAACCCCTTTGCATTCATCATTACCTTTTGTATACCAAACTTAGCCCACGCATTGCGTACAAAGTAATCAACAACAGGAAAAGCAAGGCGTTGACCATGGAAATACCCATACAAAGTATTCTCAAACCTAGTGTTCACCTCTTCAACCACTTTCATCGGGACAGAAAGATCCACACCATTAGCTTTCTTACTACACTCCAACCTACGAAAGTTTGACGTGTGTTTCTTAGGTTCGGTAGAAGTAACACCAGCATACGATGTAGAAGGTTGTTTCAAAGGATACACACCAACCTTCTCAATACCAACAGCCCCATGTGCATTCGTATCAACCTTATCAGAACTATGAGACTTATTAGAATCCCCATGTGGACCATTTGGATCATTAACTAAAGGATCAAGTGAAACCGGATTCACTTGATTATTCTTGTCCACAATTGTAGATAATTCAACATCTCCATCATCAACACTCCATTCAGAAATAAATGGACCAGATGACGCAAGTATAGGCTGAGTAGAATCCTCCAGGGGATTAGAGTTATGTGGAACCGGCTCCACAACCAAATCATCACCACTAATAACACCATTTGAACTACCAGCAGCATCTTTACCAGAGGAACATGACACAGTTGGAATCGGCTCCAATGGTGTAACAGGTTTTAATGGTAGCCCATCTTCACCCACTAATACAAGCTTCCCTTCTAAAATTTGTTTCTCAATGTCACTAATTTTACTAGCCAATGTAGACGAATACGTGACATGTACTTCCTGAGAAACACCGGCGTTTCCCAGTTCAGAACTCTCCATAACACAGAAAAATCAAACCCTAAATCACTGTAGCAAAACCCTAAACGAGAAAACCAAAGTTAACAGGAAAAACACGAAGAGCAATCGTCCAATCTTCAACACGAGGTCCTAAGCAAAGCTTAGGCATGCATTAAACAACATAAAACATCTCTAACCGATATCCTCCATAACAAGCAGAATTATGAATTAAGAACAGAATATGCGATACCCTAATAATGTAGGGGATCGCAAGTCGCCATAGGGGGGGAATCAACTTTAGGGTTTTTTTCCATATAGATTAACTACAATGTTGATATTGTCCTTAACTATATTGGTCTTGTTCATAGGAACATTAGACTCCCTACAAACACGTGGGGTAGTATTACTACCATTCTGAATATTACTATTCTTTATAGAAGAAGACTCACCCACGATTCCACCCTCATTAAGCTGTGGAGATGCTTTCCCACCACTAGTACTCGCTTGTTTATTGATTGGATGATAATAGTACGATACTTTTGGTTTTGATAACCTAATACCTTCTATATTTCAAGTTTTAGCAGGTTGCTTTCCTTTACCATTTTTGCGATTGACCTCAATGAATCCATCATCATTTACCATTGATTTCTCAACCTGTTTAACACTTTCGGGACATGCCTCATCCGTATGATCAAAATTTTTGCATATCTCACATCTAGGAGGCTTCCATTCGTATTCAATATCGATTTTTTCCAAAGAATGACCTGTACCATTTGGGAATTGCAATAACAAGAGAGTCAAGAAGAGCTGTATGAGATGATACCTCAACAAGTGCACGCGCATAAGAATTTCGCCCCCACGATTTGAGACACATAAAACTAGTATAAGCATCAAGCATAATTGGCCATATGTTCAAAATAATGGGGTTTAAAAGGATCAGCCATGGACCATTTTCAAGAACCTTTTCCATACCTTCTTTCGTAGCAAATTGAAAAAGAAAGAAACCGTTGTTTAACATCACTCGCTCAAGACCAAACTTTGGCCAAGTGTTCTTCACGTAATTCTCGACAATAGGGAATGCTAATCTCTTCCCTATAAAATACCCATAAAGGGTATTCGCAAAATGGTTGCTCACCTCCTCTACCTCAGCCAATGGTAATGTGATATTGGCTCCTGTGACACACTCATTTTTGCGCATCTCGGTTATCTTGATTGTCTGCTTTGATGTGCCAGACTTGAACATCGACGCATATGAAGAAGAAGTAGCCTCACTGATGTTAGCTTGATCAAGAGTTGCCTTATTATGATCCGTCGCCTCATCAGGACTAGCCACATGTGTCGTATTCGTGTTGGTCTCATGACCATTAAGACCACCTTGCATTAAAAATACTGAAACAACAAAAAGAAACAAAAGAAACCCTAAACCTTCACAGCCTACGAAGAGCAAAAAAACATGCAACAACCAACAAAGATTGCGCAATAATGACAAAACCCTATAAAGGGTTTAATCAAAACACAAAAGATGCTAATCGACCCTCATAAAGAAACAAATGTAGCAGTGAAAGCACGAAACCCTAAGAGCAAAATATAGCGAAACCCTAAAAACACATGAACGAAACCCTAGCTCAGATCAACCTGCGATCCAATAAGAAACCTGTTAGAGAGAACAAATCAAATGATAAGCCTACAAAAACAAGAGTTTAAAGGATGTTCGAATCAATGGGAGCAAGAATTAATGATCGGAATGGAGGGATGAGGGTTAATTGCCATAAAATCCAAATTAAGAGAGCGTTTAGGGGTTTTTTTTTCCAATGGTTTGGTTTCTGGGTTATCACAGGCATAAGGCATTGTATAGTTATAAATATGGATCCATAAAATTTAATATCACGATACCAAAATGACTCATACGCATGTATGAATTATATAAATTTCATGATGTAATTTTATGTAGTTAATTTATGTAAGCTTCAAGGTCGTAGTAGGAAGTAATTTTATGGTTGGTAGGTCATAAGATTGACATGTCTTTCTAATGTAGTGATTTTAGTTGTTGCACATTTGGTGCTTGTTCAATGCCCATGTAACGGGTCGAGTTAAGAGACTCACTCTCATCCGTTGTACTTAAACGTTTTTTGGAGTAATATATTTGTCAGGGTGATTCCCTTTTACCCAAAAATTTCATGATGTATAATCACATACGCCATCCACAGTTACAAATAAGTTCCAATGCTAGTATGCTACAAAATCTTTTAAAAACGTATTGTAGATATATAATTCTATAAAAATCAGCAGATTCATTATATGCAGTGACATGATTTTATCCCCTCCAATTCTATTGCAAACTTCTTTCATAATTGGCAACCGCTACTAACTGCTCTTCTGGACCATCCAACCCTCGGTTATCAACATTCTCCAAAGAAGCCCTTCCTCGGTTGACAAGCTTCTCGATCCCCAGGTCGTTCTTAATTTGTAGGGAAACATGCTAAATACTGACAAATGAATTCCACATCTATTTAACACTAATAACTTACAAGGTAAACATGAAAAAGCCACTCAAACATGAAACATGCTAAATACTTACAAGTGAATTCCACATTTATTTAACACTAAAAGAAATTACAAGTGAATTCCACATTTATTTAGCCACTTTTGAAGACACGAAAAACAAGCAAAAACAAAAATAAAACTTACTTTAAGGAGTACATAGGGAACAATACAACAACTTTTTTCCTCTTTTTGTTTTCTTTTTTTTTTCTTTTTTTTTCATATATTTTTTTAGAAGGGCAGCGCTACAACAATTTGTGGGGAGATTAAGCATACCAAACAAATTTAGCGTGGT